>JARDUL010120937.1:0-11028 GCA_030265205.1 Dirona pellucida
GAAATATTTCTATTAATTGTCAGGAATTCTGTTTTAAACTTATCATACTGTACATCTTCAAGTTAAATTAGTTGCTTAAGTTTATTGTTGATTTGTTATAAAAATGTTCGGTAGACAATTAAAATTTGTGGATCGCGACTCGCCAGCCGATGTAATTGACACTATATCCAGGAACAAATTTAGATGGGACTGGTTATGTTTAAAGGACGTTAATGGTGAGTTTTTTTCAAATTATTTGAGAAAAGTAGAGGGAGGCGGTGTTGCGTAGTGCTGTTATGGTAAGAAGTCTATTTTTGGACTTGCTCATGTTTTCAGATTTTTTTTCCGTTTGCCATTTACACCCCTGTATATGTCTTTATTGATTGAAAAAGGCACGTTTTTATGTGGGCTACATTGAATGATCCGTTCAAATGTATAACCCATGGTGTCCTAATATTGGTTTGCAGGCCAGTCAAATTTCCGTTGTGGGCTGAAAATGGTTTGTGGTCATCAGGTTGGGCATCTCTTGTCACAAGTTTGGACCATAATTGTCAGATTGTTATGATCAAATGTATTTAATTAATTGTTTCTTGTAATTTCTTTTTTTAGATGACAGAGGTGACTTTGGTGGTGGTGGAGGAAGGAGAAGGAGAGATGACAGAGGCAATCAGTGGGGAGAGGGAAGAAGTGAGTGGTCAGGCAGAAGGAACGATGATAGGGAAGACAGAGGAGGACGCAGAAACGATCAATGGGGAGGAAGCGACAGTCGTTCCTGGGGAAGGAGTAACGGCCAGAGAGACCAATGGGATGATGAAGGCAGCTCAGGAAGGAGGACCGAAGGCAGAGGAGGTAACTGGGGAGGCAGGAGGAACGAAGGCGGAGATGACTTTAGCGGAGCAAGGAGGAATGATGCTCCAGGAGAAGAATGGGGAGGAAGAAGGAGCGAAGGAGGCAGAGAGGACTGGGGAGGTAGGAGAAACGAAGGAGGCAGAGAGGACTGGGGAGGAAGGAGGGCCGAAGGCCGAGATGACAGGGGAGGAAGGAGGGCCGAAGGCCGAGATGACAGGGGAGGAGGAAGGAGGGCCGAAGCCCGTGATGACAAGGGAGGCGAAGCCCGTGATGACAAGGGAGGAGAGCGACAAGGAGGCGACCGATATTCGAGAGGTATAAACTGATAACTGTTTTGGCTGATTTTTTCTAATTGCTATCGACTATCAGAAAATCACTGATTCTGTGTTTTCAGTGCCATATTAATAAATTTTGAAAATGTCTTTAGAATTCTTGTGTTCGTTGATCTCATGCAAGATTTGTATCCTATTGTTGTCTTGGTTGTCTGGATCTATAAAAGACCCTTTATTTGTCAGAGGTGATTTCCTTCACTCCTTTATAGCTGAGGTACAGTAACATCTTATTGCCTAAAATATACAGGTTTGGTACAGTACTCACTGGATGAACGATCGCGGCTGGGAAACAGAAAAGTGCTTTATGAGGAGGTAATAGGAGATAGGTACCGGTACCTCTATTTATAGAAGTAGATTCAGTTTGTGGAGTATTCCTCGTAGTTTTAACAAGCTGGTGATTTGTTCAGTTTGTGTTGTTTTATTCAGGGTGTTAAAAATATATTTTCATAGCTTCAGATATTGATAGAATACACTAATACTAGTTACTACCTATTACTGTGCACGTTGAATGATGGAACATGGCTGCTTAGATAATGAAAACCATAACGTTTATTCTAAGACATTGCAGTGTTATAAATATTTGATATGACCATCACGTCATAGTGGTTCGTAAACCTATCAATATTCCATATACTTTTACTTCTCTTCTTCTCTACACATACTTATGTCATATTAGAGGCATTTACTCAGAAAGGGTATGGGCTAGAATAAACATCTGCATTATATTGATAAAAACAACATTGTTACACTGCAACTCAAAGAAAACTTTGTTTTCTATATCTAAATCACACTTTCATTTTCATCATAATGCATGGGCTAGTAAATATTTTATTCACATTTGAAGTTTTAGAAATGTATTTTTCGGACACCCTGTATTTTGTATTCTATTGTTTGTTTGGGTTTTTTATATATATTTTTTTATTATTCTTGTGCTTTTATTTTTCTAGTGGTATTTGGGTCTTTATGTCATGCTGCTGTTATGATTTGTGTTTGGTTATTGTTTTTGTCCAATATCTTGTTTTGATTTCTAAAAACACAGACACAGTATTGATCATTTTAGATCTTTACTTCAACTTAGGCAAATTTAAAGAGTCTCAGAATCCTTATCAATGTCAAGTTTATCAATGTCAACTGAAATATTCAGGCCTTAGATCTCCCAGGAGAGACTCGCCCATTTATAACCAATGCTCAGTTGTGAGTCACTCTCAAGTGTACTTGCATTTACAGAAGAAAGGAGGGGACTTTTTAAAATTGTATTTTTACATAATTTAGTGAAAATGTCATTGTGACCTACAAAACCTTCCACTAGTCAACCAAAAGACCCAGTCATGGCCAGTGGCATCAACCTGTGACAGCAGATCATAATGAAGATCACAGGCTAGTGGCTAGGCTACTCGACTCAGATATCGAGAGGTTCTGAATTCGAATCCTATCTGAAAGAAGCTACTTATGCTGAGTCATTGGGAAAGACTACATATTTTTCCTCACTTTACTCAGGTGTAAATGAGTACCCAACTGCAGACAAATATATTGTTAGCATGATGAGCCTAACAGTCTGCTCTACTGTATGCTCCCAATGGGAGTTACGGGTATTGAATGAGACAGCCTGCTGGAGGATAAAAGATGTGGTCTGTACAGGGATGCAGACTATAAACCCATCTTTATTAATCAATACTGTGCCCATGGTATGACAAGACATAACATTGATTACGGCACAGCTCGTATAGTTACACATACTGAGTAAGCCATCTATTCTAATAAATGTTTCTTTCCTATCTTATTGGAAATTAATTTCTCGCACACTGCTCATTTTTTTGGAAGTGAATTTCAAACACATAGGAAGATAGAGCTTGTGGTATCATACAGATTTAACAAGCTTTTATACATATAGAATTAACTGACCATGCGTCTATGCATCGTGATTATATTTAAAAAAATCTGTCAGTCAGCAGGCTGAAGTGTGTGATTAGGCCAAGCGTTCTTTCATCCAGTGAGTACTGTACAAGTGTAATGGTTCTTTTGATTTGACTAAGGGTCTTTCACAGCCTTGGTTTTCCATTGATCTTGCCAGTGAATGCTTGTCTTCAATCCATATCAAACTCATGTAATCTTTCACTTTCAAAATCTTCTTGTATCGCGACTTTGTAAGTTAGCTTTGTGGAATGCAATTTTAACTTTTCCTCCTCTGATTTTGTTGTTTGTGGCCGCCATGTGCCACAATTATTACCTGCAAAGCAAGATGAATTTAACAGGTGTATAGCTTGAGTCGTTCAGGCCTGCCAATGAGTTTTTAGACAATGTCCAGTTTTTTGGCACAGTATTATTTTTCCCTTTGAATCTTGGCAAGATAAGAAAGTGCACCAAGGTGTTCATGGCAAATTTTCTTCTTGTTGGTTTGACCTGTAAAGGATCTCTTGACATTTTCAATTTCATTTTTTGGCATTTGTGTTTTTCTTGTCTCTCCTCATTGTGTCTATCACTATATATAATCATGATTAAATCTAGCACAATTTTGTTACTGTTATCAAAGATAAGATTGTATATGTAAACTTCCATTCAAGGTTATGTTTTGCTTTTGTATCAATGTTTCTCCATTGTGGTGACTTGTCTCTTCCGAAATGTATTTCATTATAGTTTCTTCACTTGATACCCATGATCATAACCATACCACTTTATTTCACAAAGGCCACTAATGCCTGTTTTAGTTGATAAAAGACATAACTTTTGCTCTCTTCTTACTTATCTTGAATTAAGTTTTTACATTTCATTGATTTTCCTGTATCATTATCATGTCTGACACTGACAATGACCTTGTTCATTCAATGGCTTCATTTCGGCTTTCATCATACATGGAGTTATCTTTCTTTGTAATAAAAAATTGTTGTCTCCTCTGTCAAGTTGTTACGCATCTCCTGGGATAAATATTTTATTGTTGGTTTCTGTGATCAATATGGTTGTTTAGGATGGGATTATCAAGCCCATATTTCACCCAGCTACCAGGAGGACCAAAGACAAAGTTGCCCTCGTCTGATGTGCCCAACAGGAAGAATCGTGATTTTCCCTTTTGGAGAACATCACCTGTATGTCTTGTGTGGTGCTCCTACTATAATTTATGATAGTTAATGACAAATTATCTTGTATGAATTAATGAATCATCAAATGATGACGTCGGTGGCCAAATAGTTAGGCCAACAGCATCAAGATTGTGAACGCCTGGATTCGAATCCTGTCAGTGCTACCAATTTTGACATCTTGGGAAAGACTACATTTTTTCCTCACTCAACTCGGCTAACGGCAAAGGCAGTGAAGGGTGTTGTCGGTATGTTTTAGTGTTAGTATGAGCTCTAAGGTATGCCCCTGAGAGAGTTGAGGACTTCGAATACACTGCCTGCAAGTAAGGGGATAAATGATGTAAAGTCTGTAAGTTGTAAGCTTGAACTGGGATACAGACTTTAAATATAAACCCATCTTATACTTATATATCTTTTAATTCCAAGGACAAATAAGCTTAAAGGAGCAGAAAGAGCTGATGATACCCATAAGTATAAGGACCTGCATGCTGTTTATCAAGTCGCTAATCTAATAATACTAATAATAAGTTCACAGGGGCATTGGACTATGACTATAAATATAAATCCATCTTTATCAAAAAATGTTTTCTCCTATATGTATGAAATAGATTGATATTTTTGTTTACTGGTCCAAGACATCAGATTTTATATATATCGCATGATTTGATATTTCTTTTGACTAGTCTAAATATGGATGGTGGTGGTAAAATGACTATAAGTACTTTTTTTCATTTTTTTCAAACAGGCATCAAATTAAGAGATCAGTCGTGGCTATATTATTCATTCAAGTTTTTATTTTTATTTTAGGTAATTTCAGTTGCCATATAGCACATTTTAGTTTTTCTCTCGACCATAGTCTCTTTAACTTTAACACTAAATTTCCTACATTTGCAGAAAGCAAATCAGGAAGTATGATACCTACTGAAGTACGGTAATATAGTTTGATTCAAATCATTGGTCTACATGATAAGACAAGTTGTTTCGTATTGTATAACAAGTCTTGAAAACTTCCTATTTATTCTTCTCATAAAGCTTCATCAGGTCATTCGATAAACTAGCTGTTTGCTATTCCTTTGGAGCATATAAAACCTTTTTTAACAAAGGTATTTATAGTCAAAGTCCAATGTCTTGAACTTGAAGTCCTTATTTCACATACATTTATGTGTTATGAAAGATATTAATGATGATAATATTGGCCATTACTGATGGATAGAGAACTATTCTTTATAAGAAATTGCTGGAATTGCAATGTTGTTCAGGTTTCGGTTTGTCTGTTGACATTCTCTTTAACTTTAACCCTTATGTTGCCACTGGCTTTTGACCTCAAATCCCTGTTATCATAGATGATCTGAGAAATGTCATGCATCTCAAGAAAGAAAAAAAAAGAACATAAGTCACAAATGAACAAATCTTTTTGACTTGATTCATCTAGACTTTCATCTGAATCATGATGATAAAGAGTATTATTATTATTAGTATTAGTACATATTAATGATTTATTCATCAGAATTTTGTTTTGTTTTACGTGGAAAACAATTATTGCTATTGAAAACATGAACGGACAATGAAATTTGTGTTGAACGAATTAAACGTTACTTGACTAAGATGGGAAATTATCTAGGAAAACAAGTGATGTTATTGTTATGTTTTGAAAAAAAATCAGCTTGTGTTCGTCCTAGTAGACATGCTTCGAACATAGCAATAACAACACTGGGACATTTTGGACTTTTGTCAAATGTGTCAACGTAAGGGTTAAAGTTAAAAAGCAAGGATCCAAAGTGTTAACTATTTGTTGGTTTTGTCCCTTTTTTTATCACAGGTTCGGGAGAAGGCAGAGACGACAATGGTGGTAATCGGGAAGAGATTTATGTTCTAACAATTGAAGTCGGAAGGCTTATAGGTATACTTATACTTTATTTTTTTAGTAGAAAGAATGACCAAAAATAGGTTCAAATATAGAATGACAGTATTTTCTTGGATTTCCCATTCTTCAACTTAGAATGTAAGTCAAAAATAGAAGTTTCATTTGAAGTCTTTATAGAGAGTAAACATTGATATAAAGAGTAAGGGGATCGGAATGAAGGGCTTCGAAAGGTGGATTCTATTTCGAAATATGACAAATTAGACGAATATACCTGGCCTATTACTACTGTATGTACTGTAGTTATTGCATGATATTTCTTGAAAATGAGAGGATTGTGTCAGTGAGTGATTTTAACCCGAACCTATTAAGATTCAATGAGAATATGCCAAAAATCATGTGTGTATCCATTGTAAATATTTGGCTGTGATTGGGCTGCTCATCGTCACTCACTGTCGTCACTGTCACCAAGTGCCAGCATTCCAATGCAAGTACATATCCGTATCATTAGAATTAGTTACACTCCCAAGATATTTAATTACATTTTTTTAAATTTACCTCATCAACACATATCTTGCACTTACACACTACTACTACACCCGATGGACATCATGTAATATTAATATTAGTTCCTATATAGATTTGGAACACCTTGTTTTATATTTTTTGTTTGTGCGAAGGGGACAACCTTTGCGAATCATGGCGAAAGGCAGCTGAACTTGCTCTGTAAGAAAGAGGTGGCTCAGAGAGTTACTTCATAACCAACTGGCAGGACACAGTACCCGATGATATTCCTCCATAGAGATGATATGGAGAGTGTCCATGAATGGCAATACTAATCCCTCCCCTCCCATGGGTTGATGTCTACT
Source organism: Dirona pellucida (assembly GCA_030265205.1). Classification (NCBI taxonomy): domain Eukaryota; kingdom Metazoa; phylum Mollusca; class Gastropoda; order Nudibranchia; family Dironidae; genus Dirona; species Dirona pellucida. The sequence goes on from JARDUL010120937.1 coordinate 6,962, forward strand.
GTATGGATGGATGACACTCACCATAGACTATGGCAAATTGAAAGAATTGTGATTGTCATGGAGGACAAAGTGATTCAAGTTAAAGTTAAAGGTCACACTTGAGATCTCTCATGTCCTGCAACATTAACCATAATTGGTGAGGAGAGGCCAATGGTGACTGCTTTGCCTGGTGCTCCATCCTGCGAAAGAATGGATATTCATGAGTTGGAATAGACGCACCTGTGGTGTAAAGGCTGCTCCAGCGCCATCCCTTTGCTCAGGCTGCAATGGCCTTGACAGTACCCTGTCATCGTCACAAGCTGTTCAGAGCGAAGATTGGCCTGGTCAGTCATTATCACAACACAACCTCTAGGTTCGGTAGGAAGATTACGAAAGATTGAGGTTTTTGGTCAAGATGACAAGCATTATCGTGAGGGCGAATTTACGGTAAGTAGCTGAAAGTTGAAAGCGTTGGTACAATCAATCACAAAATTCTCACAATTTTTAAAAGCACTTGACATAGATAAAAATAAAAGAGATCTCGGTCATCAAAAATATGTACTTGGAGCAAACTGCGGCTGTGAGATCATGCGACAACTAACTTTACAAATTTGTTAAGGCAAGATCATAACAGGACTGCTGAGACAGACCAGGCTGTTTGCTTTGCTTCCTCCTGACTTATATCGCTTTACAGTGAATGCATTGAGCGGACGATTGAGGATCTCGCGGGGGTTGTTGATGGTGGTCATCAACCTCTGATGAGTAGTGTTGTTAGTCCTCGTCATTTGGATTCACTTCCATTTGTCGTGTGCACCCGTTGTAGCTTGACAAGTCACTGGCCCCATCGCTGCTTTCTGTGGTATAAAGTGGACTTGATAAACAACACCTGCTCTTATTGCAACATTAGAAATAGACCTGTGCCTGTAGCTACCCATCTCCTGAATAGCATAAATGAGAAAAGTGTGGCAGTAGGCCCAGAGCTGAACATCACAAGAGTCACCATGGTCATCTCAAATTAAAAGAAAAAACCCCCCCGCAAATTGCATGATAAAATTAAAATTGAAAGACCTTGTATTACAAGTCAAGTGGACAATTATGAATATTTTGGATCGCACATATATTATGATGGAAGATCAATTCATGACGTTAAAATGAGAATAGCACAGGCCATAAGGTCATTCATGACCAACATCACACACCACTGATAAATACATTCTTTCACTTTCATACATGCTCATAACATGAAAGTAATTCATTTAACATTTACGTCAATCCATATTGAAATAAGAGTTAAATATGATAATCTAATAATGTCTATAGCTGATGATGAAAGGTAATTTAATTAAAGTTGATATTTTTGGTTTTACATGTGGGAAAATGGTTATTTTATTATATAGATTTATAGGGGAAAGATTAGTGGCAAGCAGAGCTGAAATTTTGAAATTGAAGACGATACCTTTGAGGCGCAGCTGTTCCAGTACCTGCAAGGTTGATTCTGCTCACTGTCGTCACAACTCTACTGGCGGCAAAGACTTGACTGTGATGTAATTCGTTTCAATTGTAAACCCTACAGTGATTCGTACTACTCTTGGTTGTTTCCACGGTTACCACATAACTGAATTGGCACAACGAATCATTATAACACAACATGGAGGTGGTGGCATTTGGCCAACCAATGAAAGAGACTCGAGAGTTGGTGGAGAATCAGATCAGAGAGCAGGTTTGTGATTCGTCCCAGGGTCTGGCGACTTGCTAAGAAGACTTGAAAGACTTACAAACAGCAAGCAGTATTCCTGATTTGACTCAGCTCCAGTGACAAGATTGTTAATTCTTCCATTACTAATTCTCTTCTGGTTGTACCTAATCTAGGTTCAGGTGGCTCCAAAATCAAAGCTCTGCAGAGTGAAAGTGGCTGCAGAATTAAGGTAAGATTTTCATTTGACATTATTTCAATATTTTATTATTATTACTGTATATATGTTGAGAAAAGTGTGGAATTTGTTTCTTCTTTTGTTTTCATGTATATTCAGATTGATTTAGATCAACAGTGATCTATGGAGCAGAGCCATAAAGTAAAGAGCACAGATACTAGATCATAGTAATAGTAATGTCAATGTCAATCTTCTATCCTCGGAAAACATAAATCACACAACCAACAACATTGCAAAAAATCATTGCTGACACGACACTTACCATCCATTACAATATGTACACTTAAAATATCAAACATTAGCCAAAAGCAAGCGCCTTGTGTCCAAGATGTGCAGAACCAACGCCAATAGATATATAGATTCGTTAATGCCAAACTCAACAAGAGCTCTTGAAATTGAAGAAACATCAAGTCATGAAATTACAATATTACGAGTTCATTTGACAGGTCTATGATTCCAGACTTCTCTTTGGTTTCCATTTATGTATTGTGTGTATGATGATGCAGAGGCTTCTTGTTTCTTGTTTGAATGATTAATTAGTGGCCAAGCATGAAAAGGTAGTGACTTTGAACTTGAAATAACATTGACTCATAGATGAAATAGACTAAAGCAATGTTGATGCATGTGGTTTTGGTTGTATTGATAATTAATTGAGTAACTTTGGCAGGTATCTCGTGATGGTGCAAATGCTGTGAATTTAGTTGAGCTCTTTGGTTCTGAAGACCAAATTACAGAAGCCAAAACTTTGATTGCCCAAAATGTTGACATTGTTGATCGCAGTGGAAAACGGGAAGGTAAACAAGCTTTTTATTTTTCTCCTTTTTCCAAACAGCTGTATGGTACTTTTCAAATGCTTTTTATAACCTTTAAAAAAGCTTATTTCATTTTGCTTATAATTTTGGGATATAGTTTTTGGAGCCAGTATCTCTATCATCTTATTCATCTTCCTAATCATAGGTTGACATGTGACAACCAACTCCATGGTATTGCAGTTTTGTGAAGGAAAAGCACTCAATATTTTTATTTCACGTTATTCCTTTATCAGTATATCCAGATCACTTTTTTTAGCCAATGTCTTTTTTATTCTTCGGATTTTGGGGTTATGGACTATGTAATTCTCTTTCATTGTATTTCCTTTCCACAATGACCAACCACCAGAGTTAGAAATGCTATTTATATTTTCCATTCCCATTGACCATTCCTCACAGGAGCAGAGGAAGAGCAACTCGAAGAAGAAACCACAGAAGTAAAAAAAAGAGTTCCAATTGACTGGTCCCAGGTTTACCAGTCTAGTCAGGAGAGAATGAAGAACAAGTTTAAAGGTATGTAACTTGTAACCTTTTGTTTTTATGTAAAGTAATCAAACATCTGACCTTATGTAACGAAGTAGGTACTGCATATTATAGGATAAGTTATATTAATGCAACGATTAACTGGTTTATAATCACGTGTTATAACAATGGTTACGCCAATGGAACAAAGGCCATCGTTACGCCAATAGAACAAAGGCCATCGTTACGCCAATGGAACAAAGGCCATCGTTACGCCAATAGAACAAAGGCCATCGTTACGCCAATAGAACAAAGGCCATCGTTACGCCAATAGAAGAACAAAGGCCATCGTTACGCCAATGGAACAAAGGCCATCGTTACGCCAATGGAGCAAAGGCCGTCTCTTCACATCAAGGAAGACAAATGGATGGGTTTGCATGTTTTGATACATGTACATATATATATGTGTGAAGAGTATTTTGTGATGGTGTGTGAGTATTGATGTATTGTTAGAGTAGTTAGATTGGATGAATTAATCAACTCTATTCACTGTATAAGTCGCAAGGCCCTTATTCAAATCGAAATACTAATTTGCTTATCAATAATGTACACATCTTAAACTTAAACCAAAGAGAGTGTGCTTTGATATTGGCTTCAGTTGATATCATGGTAATATAATATGGACTCCCAGCACAGGGGACAGTGAAATTGAAGCAGTGTTCTTTTCTATTTGATTCCCTCCCACCCCAATCCCTCTCCAGCACTTGTGTGTTCGTTTAATGAGTTTGTTTTCATTTTCTATTTTCTTGCAACTTTTGGAGGCTTTACATTGTTATTAATTTTTTTAGATTTTTTGTTTATAATAATAATAATAATAATAATAATA
>JARDUL010121048.1:0-11027 GCA_030265205.1 Dirona pellucida
ATCATCATCATCATCATCATCATCATTATCATCATCATCCTCATCATCATCATCATCATCATCATCATCCTCCCCATCTGATTTCTCGTCGTTTTGCTGTGGGCGCTCTGCCTGGTTTTCACGGTTACCACGGACCTAGGCAGGGACAGTTCGTCACTTATTTGATAGGACCATGATCTGTCGTAGACTACGATGTTCCCGGCTGGAAAAAGATGGTTGCAGTTTTCACTTTCCTTTGTGGCAACCATGGCCAAGTACTTAAGGTTGTCCGGGGTTCGAATCCTAGAGACTTATTTTGTCCCCTAGCACGTTGTGTCATTCAATAACCATCTACACTTACTTAAGGAGTATACAGTAGATCAGCCTATTGGGCTCATCATACTAGCATACAAACAATATAAGTTACAAAGGATTTAATCCAATGACACTGCCTGCTGGGGGATAAATGATGGAAATTCTATGCATGTACGTGGATACAGACTAAATGACCCCATCATCTTTATCTGTGTCCATCTTTGGTTGAGTCAGGCGATCGAAATAGCACAGCTATTCTGGACTTGAACCCAAGCCTTCTGAGTGATAGTGAATGAATAGGGAGCTGGGAGCAGGGCAGGGAGCAGTCGGTCTATGACATCGGACAGATCACATTGCTCTGAAACTACCTGCTTGATCTTGGGCATAGCTAGTGAAGGGACGGGACTCCGGACGGGACAGGACACCGTGCAACTTGGCACTACCAGCTTGGTTTGGTGCGTCAGACAGTGGTGACTAATTCTAACAGACCAAAAGCAGTGTTCTGTCGGTTAGAATTAATCACCACTGTCTGATGATCTAAAACAAGCCACTAGTGCCAAGTTGTCCGGTGCCCTGTCCCGTCCGGAGTGCAGCCCTTCGGCTATAATATTATATTGTTTGCCTGTTTTTGTTAAATAGAATAATGTTAGGAATATGATGCAATACTGCTGAGACACAATAAATAAAAATAGAAAGAAAGAAAAATAAAATTTGGAAAGCAGCTAGCAGGGTTCGAACCAATGTCTGCAGCGGCAACATCGTCTTGCCGGCAACATCGACCCGACTAGCTACCAATCCAGCTACTACGCCGCCGTGGCATCAGAGGTTAAGACATTGAACCAACCACTCAGATGGTGGGGGTTCGAGTCTGGGATTTGGCATTATGTTTACTTGTGATTTTGTTTTTAAAATGTATTTATCTATTTATTTATTTTTATCATTGGGCAAGGTATAACTAATTCCTACAACCTACATTGCGTTGGATACTTGGGTTATTTCTGTCGTTTTTCGAAATAAACCCAAGAGACAAATATCCCCCTGTTGATAAAAAACATAGTCAATTTAATCTATGTTATTCATCTCTTCTATATTACAGTACTGCATCATTCTCCTCCTACTAGTACTCGGGTGAAATCGTAGCGTCTAATTATGAACTAGTCAACGCTGTTCCGAGAAGTGGGGTAAACGCCTACTGGATCTAATAAGGGCTGTACTTTTGTTTCCACGAAGACATCAAAACCATTTTTAGAATTGATTGTTGGAATAGAGAGCAGGGCAATACAGTGTGAATCGGACTTCAAAGAGATCGACCGGTTGTTTCCGATTATTATGGGGTTAAATGCCTTGTGTTCATTGATTGAACAATAGGACAAGGGAAGTGATCGGAGATATTGTCCCTTATCAAAACTATCCATCACAGGTTACGGTAGGCTGATTCATTGATATGAGTATGTTTGTGACGTTAGTAATGGTTGTTGTTGTTCTGGTGGGTGAGGTGGTGTTGGTGTGGTGGGGGCTGTTGTGATGGTGGTTGTTTTTATGATGGTCTAGGTGTTGTTGTTGTTGTGTTGGTGGTTGTTGTGGTTGTTGTTGTTGTTGTAGTGGTTGTTGTGGTTTTTGGTGGTGTTAGTGGTGGTGGTGGAGGTTGTGGTGGTGGTGGTGGTGGTGGTGATGGTTGTGGCGGTGGTGGTGGTGGTGGCAGTGATGGTAGTGCCAGTGTTGAGTGTTGTGGTGGTGGGGTTGGTTTTGGTGGTTGTGTTTGTTCTAGTGGTCTTGGTTCTAGTGGTGGTCGCGATTGCAGTGGTGGTGTTTTTTCGGCTTTATTTGTGTTTTTGGTGGTTGTGGTAGCGGTGGTTGGTCTGGTGGCCTTGGTTGTGATGGTGGTGCTTTTGAGTTTTGTTTGTGGTGGTGGGGTTGGTTGTGGTGGTGGGGGAGTTGACTAAGTCACTCGTCTTTGGTTCGAGTGGTTGCGGGTTCAAACCCCGGTGGAAGCACTGGTTTTTTTCTCCTCAAGACCTCGATCCCATATTGCGGCGCTGCTCTGCGGCTGACGCCTGGGTTATTCCGGTCTACCTTCGGAATAGACCCTAAAGACAAATTTGGCCCTGGGATGAATAATGGGAGTTTTATTTCTTTTTGTTATGAAATGGCCTTCTGGGGCATACATGATGTAAAGTATGTGAGTCTGTATTTATACGGGGATACGAGTCTTGTAATCTCATCTGTATCTTTAATTGTATCCCTGTTCTTGTCTATGAGAAGTTAACAGCGTCAACCTTGTCCAAAAGTGCATTCGCGCCTACCAAATGTTGAGTTGGCCGGGGTAAATGTGCTACTACTGTAAAGCGATTAGAGTATTGTGATGGCTGGTCGTGAATTAAGCGCTGTGTAAATTTCAGTTCTGTTGTTATTATTATCATCTTGTCTTCCTGGATCTTCACCGTATCCATTGTCCTATGACTAATTCTGCTAGCCATGCACTGACATTTAATGGCGTAGTTGTTGTGGTTGCTATACCGTGGTTAATGTTTGTCTTGACGATATGACGTGTGTGAAGAAGGGGCAACAGTGAGTCTCCAAACTTAATTGCTCTACTCACTGTCTTCATCTTCGAACGATCGACCCCTTGTATTCAGCGCCCAAACAAAGAGGGACAGTTACATCTATAAAAAATGGCGGGGGTGGATGGTTGCTGGTGGGGGCGGATGGTGGCTGGTGGGGGGGGGATGGTGGCTGGTGGGGGGCGGATGGTGGCTTGTGGGGGCGGATGGTGGCTGGTGGGGGGTGGGGGTCGATAACTAATTGCTTTTTTTATTCTGCTCATTAATTATTTTCGTTCGTCTTCGTTTTCTATCTATTTGTCTTGAGTGTCTATTCCGAGGGTACACGGGAATAACCCAGGGGTGAGCCGCACTGCAGCGGCGCAGGAAAGTATGATCAAGGTCTTGAGGAATAAAAAAGCCAGTGCTTCCACCGGGATTTGAACCTGTGACCCCTCGAGACAAAGGGTAGCGACTTAGCCTATGCATTGCCTAGCGTTGCCGCGATTCAAACCCTGGATGCCATCATCTCGACCCCACTCGACCACCGGTGCCACATTAACTGATTCCACTATCATCGAGCAAATACCATATCGGGGCAGACAGCGATTCCCGTCAGTCAATATCAAAGATAACTAATTGGCTGGTGACATTTCCTGCAATTATTCATCATGTCGTAGAAGTATTTGCAGTGGCTAAGTCACTCTCCTTTGGTTCGAGAGGTCGCGGGTTCAAACCCCGGTGGAAGCACTGGATGTTTTCTTAAAACTTCGACCCCATATTGCGGCGCTGCTCTGCGGCTGACGCCTGTGTTATTTCGGTCTACCCTTTATTTTGTGTCCACTATAATACTGACTAATACCTGTACGTGTTGGGTGGGGGCCGGGGAGGGTACTCATTCACACATGAATCAAGGTGTCCACTATAATGCTGACTAATACCTCTACGTGTTGGGTGGGGGCCGGGGAGTGTACTCATTCACACATGAATCAAGGTGTCCACTATAATACTGACTAATACCTCTACGTGTTGGGTAGGGGCCGGGGAGGGTACTCATTCACACATGAATCAAGGTAAGAAAAACGATGGATAATGTAAGAGCATTTCGCATGCAACAACTCATCGTCATGCCTAGCATTGTCAGGATTCGAACCCTTGATCCCATGTGCCCTAACTACTCGGCCACCGGTGCCACATTGACTATTTCCACTATCGTCGAACAAATAATACCATATCGGGACAGACAGCGATCGCCGTGAGTCAATATCAAAGATAATTGATTGGCTGGTGACATTTCCTGCAATTATTCATCACGTCGTGTTTGGAGTGGTCGCTATCCATCTGTTTTTCGTCGAAGGCTTGACGAAGATCTTTAGCCGGAACATCGTTCATTTTTCTAATTTTAAAAGCGTCTCACACATGTCAGAATTCGAACCCTTGACCCCAAGTGCCCTAACCACTCGGCCACCGGTGCCACATTGACTATTCCCACTATTATCGAACAAATACCATCTCGTGGCAGACAGCGATTCCCGTGAGTCAATATCCTGCAATCATTCATCATGTCGTGTTTGAAGTGGTTGCTTTCCATCTGTTTGCCGTCGAAGGCTTGACGTAGGTCTTCAGCCGAAACGTCGCTTATTTTGTTTTGTTTTGTATTTTTTAAGATGCTCACATAATATTTATTTTCTTCCTTTTTGTCACACATGAATCAAGGTAAGAAAACTGATCGTCCAGCCTAGTATTGTCAGGAATCGAACCTGGATCCATTGACTGTTTCCACTATTATTTAACAAATATCATCTCGGGGCAGACAGGAGGTGAGGTGGCCTAGTGGTTAGGCCACCGGACTCTGATGGCGAAGGTCGTGGGTTCAAATCCCACCGCAGCCATTTCGTTGTTTTTCTTGGGCAAGAAACTTGACTCCAATTGCCTCACTCTATCCAGGTGTAAAAGAGGGTACCAGCTTACAGCTGGGGAAGTAATCTGCGATAGACCAGCGTTCTGTCCAGAAGGGTTGACGTATTGTCACTACGCTACGCTACGGAAATCGGGATAAGCACCGGCTCTTGGGCCTCAAGACTCCGGAGTACTTTACTTTTATTTTTGACTAAGTACCCTAACCGGCGCCACATTTACTGTTTCCACTATCATCGAACAAATACCATATGGGGGCAGACAGCGATCGCCGTGAGTCAATATCAAAGATAATTGATTGGCTGGTGACATACTTTGTGCAAGTATTTATCATGACGTATTGGAAGTGTTTGCTATCCATCTGTTTGCCCTCCCATACATTATTTCATGTGCTCCTGGTAGTATGTTTGACGTGTGGGCTATGAATATGTGTATCTATGCCCAAAACGTTTGTCTGTGAGTGTGTGTGTGTGGGGGGGGGGTGTATGGGCGTGTGTGTGTGGGGGTGTATGGGCGTGTGGGGGGGAGGTTGTATGGGCGTGTGTGGGGGGGGGGGTGTATGGGCGTATGTGGGGGGGGGGGTGTATGGGCGTGTGTGGGCGCGTGCGTGTAAGTGGGGGTGGGTGTGATGGGTGTGGGGGTGGGTTGGGTGGATGGGTGGATGGATGGGCGGGAGAGTGGATGGGTGAGTGGATGAGTGGTTGTTGGATGAGTGGTTGTTGGATGAGTGGGTAGGTGGATGCGTGGATGAGTGTTGGGTGGATGAGTGGGTAGGTGGCTAGGTGGGTTGGTGGATAAGTGGTTGTTGGATGAGTGGGTGGGTGGATGAGTGGATGAGTGTTGGTGGATGAGTGGGTGGGTGGCTAGGTGGGTGGTTGGGTGGGTGGATGAATGTATGGATTAGTGGATGGATGGGTGTGCTTACCATTGTTCATTGTGCGCGTGGATTTTTGTTTTGTTTGAAATAGCAGATGTCAGATCCATATCATTTCTTTAACAACTCAAAAATACCGAGCAACAAATAATTGAAACCATTTTAACACCGAATAAAAATGATTAATATACAAATTATATCCCACAGAAATGTCCTGGCGCACTCAATGGCAAACGATGACACATTGAGTCCCGCAAGTCTTGGGTTCAAATCTTGGACAAGGATGGTTTTCGGGACCTTTGAGAGTATTATATTCTCATTTTAAACAGGCTTTGGCTTGGTGGGCAAGTCATATGGTACTTTGAATCCTGGAACTACAAAACCCGACGTTGAGTCCTTGAGAAATACTCTTAACACTTCTGATGTCACTTGACTCTTTGATTGTTTCTTCTTAATTGTCTCTTGACAAACGTTATATTGATGATAATTAACATATTCTATATTTCATATCAATAGGAGAGATTGAATGCGTCTAACCACCCAACTTGTCGAGGACCACAGAAGTCCAAGTATGTCTACAAGTAATGGTTGCTTTGGGAAGACCGTTTCATCACTCAAACCGCGCACTTGGACAACATGGGTGATTCCTGTTGACATCAGACTAACACTTGATGGACTAGCTTTATTTCAACTTAGGAATGCTAGGCGACGGCACCGCGCGAAGATTTGATTTTTGTTATGTCAACATTCCGACATCCAACACTTTGGACCTGGTCTTGAGACAAATTTGAAGGTGAGATTGCCTGAGTGATTAAGAAAGCGAACTCTTATGGCGAAGGTTGTGAGTTCGAATCCTACCCAAATCACCTCGTTTGATCTTCTTTGGCAAGAAACGTTACTTCAATCGACTCCTCACTCAACCCAGCTGTAGAAATGGGTACCAACTTACAGCAGGGGGAAGTAATCTGTCATAGACCAGCTTCCTATCCAGAAGGGTGAGACACCATTGCCATTCTATCCGCTTGAGTCTTCAGAAACCAGTATAAGCACCGGCTGTGTGGGCCTCAAGACTCTCAAGGACTTACTTACTTTATTCCTTTTAGTTCCCCTTGAGATAAATTAGTCTTGCAATCCAAATAAATCACCTGGGTTGTCTCCCCGTCCAACAATGATAACATTCACAGACAAAAGAAACCCAATAAACCTCCGTTAGAAACCCAATCATTTTATTAACCCATTGAATTCCGTGCTCAGAAACCCAATCATTTTATTAACCCATTGAATTCCGTGCTCCTGTTTGGATGGCAGTTCTCACTCTTTCTCGTCACAAATCACCAGTCACCTGTGAAAAAAACGAGAAATATGGAGAATGTAATTTACGTTTTCATCAAGTGGAAATATTGAATAAAGGCAACAGTTATAGACAGATATGCGCGCCTTCTCTTTTGTCCGGGCGGAGAAAATTCGCTTTCTGTTTGAGTTATGGTCGTTGTATGAGCCCTGTAGACGATGAAAGCAATGAGAGCTGCCACAATTTAATGACCCGAAAAAAGGAAGTGGTCTAAAATCAGCAATAAAATAACGACAAAGATTTTAGATTTTAGATTTTAGAGTTATTTGGTAACGGAAGAATACGTTATACGTCATTTACAGTCATTGCAGAAAGTTAAAAGTGCGAATATTGGGCTTTTGGGCACCGGATCACAGCACTATTGAATGGAGTGATTACAACGCCCTTTCTAGCTTTAAAATGTTTGATCATTATGACCTTTGATAGAAATGGACGTTGCAATAACTCCATTCAATGGCGGTGCTTTCCGGTGCGAAAAAAAGCAGCAACATTCCAACTTTCTTTAATGACTGTCAATCTACGCAGGCTGATTTGAATAACACCAAGCCTGTAAACAACACACAACTATCTCCTTTACTACCGACCACACAACATTGTAACCACCCCCCCCCCCCTCCCGGGGGCAAGCCAAACTCAGAACAGACAGAACATAACAAATGGAATATGTTTCAACGGTGATTATTTCTAATCTTAAATCTAAAGTTTCATTCATTCATTTCAATATTTAAGATGCCTACCACCCGCTTTTCTAAAAGCATCCACGCAAGAGAAATCCACTTTGTTTGATTTTTAGCATAACGCGTTGCAACAGCACTCATGCACGGGGCTTTGTCATGGTTTCATTTGGAAACGATGAATGGCCTGGGTCATAATTAAATTTTAATGCTTATGAACAGTTAGGCATAATTATGAACAAACAGAGCCGGAAAAAGCCCCATCAACTCCAAACATGGTCCTAATACGACTCTCCAAAGCATTCTGAGTGTCTTGAAATTTGATACTGAATTGTACATTTGCATTACCCCGCGTGTCTGGATGATGTTAGAAACGTGGGTGGTAGTCATACCAAATAATGAAATAGATGTATTGAATTTTGAATTTCAGATAGGAAATAATTACTGCCGAAGCATATTGAATGTTTCTTTTTTTGTGAATTCTGAGTTTGGCTGGCCAGGTAGAGATGGGGGGGGGGGGGGGTTCTAAGGGATCGAAACACCCTGTAGTCTATCTGTGAACGAAGCAGTTCCCATTCACATAATATTAATGCCACAATTGATGGGAAATAACTACCTCGACACCAATTCGCGTTTTATATCAAATTCATGACAATGAAATAAGCAACACACGACATGTTAATGTATTTGTGTTTAGCAGTGAATGTTCTAAAGAGCTTTTCTGTCAAGGAAATTATACAAAAAGCGCCCACCTATGTTCTCAAAGCCTGCTAACATTAAAACGACGTATTCAAATATTCATGGACATCAACCTATTGGACGAAGCCTTGAAACCTCCCATTAAAAAAATCCCATGAAAGTGGCGAGAGTTCCCGCACCGCCCCGACAGGAGTCTAACGTGGGCCCCCCGCTCATTCCGAGACCGCAACATTTGAACGGACGATTATCACTATAGATAAAACTATATATGAGTTTATAGACCCGTATTCTCGTAAAGTACAGACTCACAAACATTACATTACATATCCCCCAGCAGGCCGTGTCACTCAATATCCCTCTCAACTCCCATGATGAGAATACAGTAGAAGAGTCTGTTAGGGTCATTATACTAAAATACTGACAGTATCTTCCTCTGTTTGTAGATGGGTACTCATTCACACCAGGGTCGATTGAGTGAGGGAAAAAAATAGATAAAAATATCTTTCCCAAGCTGGTTGGTTGAGTGGTTAGACTAATCGATACAAGATCGAGAGGTACCGAAATCAAATCCTGGCTGAAGCTACCGATGTTGAGTCCCTGGGAAAGACTCATTAAACATTTTTCCTCACCCAACTCAAATGTGAACGAATACCCAACCACAGACAGAGACAGATATGTCAGTATGTTAATATGATGCGCGTAACAGACTGCCCTACTGTATAGCTATTCCCCATTGGGAGTGGAGAAGGTTGTTATTAGACATGGCCTTCTATGGGATAAATGATGAAAGTCTGCGAGCATGCACTTGTACTACTAAAACACTATCAACCCATCTTTATGATGTGAAGCACGCACTAAATTACGCGCTTCAAAGTAGTGTCAATTTAATTTTAGGTACCCGGAACCGACTCGGCCATAAACTCACTGCAGTGATTCGTCCATTACCAATGTAAACTGGCGCCCGTGTACCCAGTCCTTACGTAAACTACTGTTAGCACATTTTGGCACAATCTTATTTGACGTCATTTAACAAACAAATGCAAGCGAAATGTGACGTAATCATAGTGATGATTTAGTGCACAAATGTCTTATAAGATAAAGTAATGTCTATGACTACGACCACAGGTATCACGAAATGCTATAAAACCCAATGGCCCTTGCAGTCGTTTTAATCAAACAGTCGCGATTAATCGACGGACATAAAACTCCGATACTGTTTGGTAATAGTCGATAACATCGATTTAATTGAAGACCTCTAAATTCCAATACCTTTCATCAATAATTATTCGCAATGAGAATGTCTCCGATTGCAATTATCATAAATTTCTTCAAGTCTGTTTTATATATATTTTGTATCTATTCCATCAGTTGATTAACTTGTTCAGGGAGTTTGTATGATAAATATCAAATAATATGCTTACAGGATTAGAGTTGGAGCGGCATGGCTGATGACGAAAAGTCATGTAGGGCTTAGTGACCGGTGCTTATCCCGGGGTTTTTTTTCCGTATGATCGTAGGACACTATTACACCGCGAGTCAGAGACAATAATCAAGAATAGATCAAAGATTGCCGAAGGGGGGGGGGAGGCAATTCCAAGCCTTCAGCGGCAACACCGCCTTGCCAGAAACAGCAGACCGACTCGCTATCAACTGATCGTTGCCTCAGTCGACCTGCTGTTGTCGGCAAGGCGGTGTTGCCGTTGCAGGCATGCGTTCAACCCCCATCCCCCCCCCCCCTTTGGCAGTCGGGTTTTATTTTTTTATTCTTAAGTATTGTCTCTCAATGGTACTGCACTATTATGTTCTTATACTCTGTTTACCAACAGGTTTCCGTAGCGTGGTGCGGACAAAGAGACGGTTTCCCACCTCTTTTCTAATGATATGAAGCTGATTTATGTTAAATAATTTCCCAGCTGTCAGCTGGTAACTCGACTACCGCATAATAATATAATGATACCAAACTGTCCACCTCTCTATATAAATCTACCTAGGGAGGCAAATAGCAACGGAGCGTAACGTTAATCTTGTTATTGACCTCTTTATTATTGTGTGGGTCGACTGACGACGTACAACACCGGAACTCCATATATGGCAGGGCGCCGGATATTGTCTTCTCCAGACTAAAAACATTTCTACGCATGACTAGAGTTATTGGCCCTTTGTTTTCTTGGTGAATTGGTTATTGTTTGCTTAGTTCTTGCATTGCGTTCGATGGACAGAGAAATCCGAAAACAAATCGTTTTGCTGCGCGTCTGTGCTGAACGTAGGCGTCTACCTGCCTGGTCAGGTCTATACCTGATCGTTAACTAATTACCCACGCGTCCATAATCATATTTGATAAGTAGAAAAGGGAAAGTAGAGACCTGCTGAAGGTAATGCTAAGGTACGGGAATAAACAAAGGGGGTTTGTGTGAACAGCGTCGGAAATAGAAACGAGGCGCAGGCAAAACAAAAAAAGTAAGCAACATTGTAGGCCCCAGGCAATGATTGTTAAATAAGTTTCTTCTTTTTCTTCTTGACTATCTTTCGTCTTCGCTTCGCTTCATCCTCTTCATAATCTTCTATCTATCTCATTTCCCTTTCTTTCTTAACACCCAACACCTTCTTCTTCTTCTTCTCCTTCTTCTTCTTCTTCTTCTTCTTCTTCTTCTTCTTCTTCTTCTTCTTCTTCTTCTTCT
>JARDUL010121159.1:0-11026 GCA_030265205.1 Dirona pellucida
CCCCCCCCCCCCCCCCCCCCCCCCCCCCCCCCCCCCCCCCCCCCCCCCCCCCCCCCCCCCCCCCCCCCCCCGGAACAAGGAGTATGAACAAGTCGGTTTCCCTCCAAGAAATGATAATATTATTATAAAGTAGTGAGAGCTGCTAGAATTTGGTGAGCGAAATAAAATATTATTATGATAATGATAATACTTAATAAAAAATACTTAATTTCCACCCAATTAGGGAATTTTTTTAAAAACATAACTTATATGTCTTGTATAAAAATGATCACATGCATAATATATTCATAAGATATGGAACATGACAGTTAAGACACATAATATGGCGTTTAGACGTGCGTAGCGTAACAGCAAGTAAACAGCAATTGTATAGAAGTAATGGTGGCTAGTAAAAGTATTTTAAGACCCCCCCCCCCCCCTCGCCCCCGCCCCCAAAAAATAAAGATAATTTTTTTTTCTTTTTCTAAATGTAGGCTATATTGTAGGGATCAGATTAATGATAAGTATGCAATGTCACTGACGTCATACTAAACTTTCTAAAACCATTCATGTAGATATGTATTTTTTCAATTATCTTCACAAAGACACCTTAGCCAGTCCCCACCTGTTATTTCATTTCCTCCACTCTGTCAAATTATCTGTGAAATGGACGTTGAATTTCACCCTGGCGAATCTTACACCGGATAAGTTGCCAGCAACACCAATAAATACTCTTTCATATTTTGGCTTGGATCTGGACACAGCGTTCCCAATGTATGTCACGAATTGTCAGTATGGAATCCTTACACTTGATCCTGACACGTCGTCATTTTCCAATTCAATTATCAGATATCAGAATGATTACTACGCACGACTTTGATCCTCACGGTAGATCTATAATATAATATCTATATGGTGTTCTTTGTGAAAAGGTATCAACAGCTCTCACGAAATACACATCTATGTATCTTAGAATATGCGCTCAATGTTTCTCCTTTTTTTAGGTGGGGTTTCCTCAATAGATGAAAACCGTTTGCGTGGGTTTTCCATTCCCCCAAGGTCGTTCTATTGTGAGTAAAAAAGTACCGTGACAAACAACTTTCCAATGGTAAATAATAAGGAATCTCATGATTTTTTTTCGGTACTTCCCGAATAGCAAGGTCAAGTTGTTGGGGGAAAATCTTCTAACGATCTTGTCCTATTTGAAACCACACTCTTTGAAATGATGAACCACACTGAAGTCAGTCTGAGACACAACAATCATTATGATAATGTGGAGGATCACACATAACTCTGATAATATAATATATAGTCTGACTGAGATGATATTCCTCTTGGATGAATAAAAAAGGATAGCCGTAAACGAATAGGAGTAGAATTCGTCTTCCTCAGATTCAGGCTCAGATGATAATATTCTTCTGATTCACGTTAAAAGAAAAGCCAGTTTGCGTAGAACCAGGGTTCAAGAAGAGAAAAAAACCAATGTGTAACTCTTGCAGCTCCAACAATATCTTTTGGGGTTTTGATTCACAATTATGTTCAGCAGACGAAGGCCCTGACTATGTCCCGACAGAGAACATTTAGTAGAAGTATGCAACTATGTGTAAGAGTTAAATAGAAACACAATCAGGATGTATATTATGCCATGTCAAGGCGCCTGAAGAGCATCAAGCAACATACAGAGAAATAAAAGGGCTCAAATCACTAGTGTATAAAATCTTTATTTTTTTAAGCGCTAAAACCACTAGGGGGTAAAATATTTTTCTTGGACACGCTTGGAATAGGTGTAGTTCATACATACTGCTATTACCAACACGGGTAAGGGTGGACATATTCTACCCGATATTTTTGCCTGTAACCGCACACAAATTCACGTCTGGAATAGGTCCATGCATTACAACACATTGCAAATATGACATTTACCTATAAGATATAAGTTTAGATTATAGATATTTGATTAAGGACAAATGGGTGATCAGCCCACTGTATCCAAATGTTTGCAGTAATCAGGTGGCAGTTGTCCGCGGGGTAGATTATGTCCGTGTACCGTTTTTAAGAAAGCGGACACAATAACAATCCGTGAAATAATAATACTATGTCTTGTCCTGTGATTCAAGGGACACCACTCATTATTTCTCTTACTGCAGTATTTGACTTGAGATTGCATCCCCTAGTTTCTTTTATATATTCAATGGGAGACAGCAACACTGAACATTTCCCAACACAGAAGTCATATTATATTATCATATAGAGCAGAGAGATGCCGATCTTAGCTCCCGAGAGCAAGCAAACATTTTTTTAAACCTGTCATTATTCTAATGTTAATTGTAGAAGACCAATTATATATTTCACGGAAAGACTTTGACACAATCGTATTGGAGTAATGGAAATATAACATGGGGTTCCCTGAGACGATCAGCCGGCAAGGAGTCAATACTATCACAATTCATTGCAAACATGGCATTTGTCATGTGAAATATAAATTATAGATACTAGATTTAGGATAACGGCGTGATCAGCCCACTTAGTCAAAATGCCCCCCTTAAAGCAAGCTCCACATGTACGCGCTCGTGGGTGAGGGCCACCCACCTTGTCTCAATCTACACCTGCCCTGGGAATTATTTTTGTACACCCACAAGATGTAGTTTCATCCGATAATATTTTATGCGCTATTCATATCCGCAACAATAATTTGCAAGCGAACAAACGTTTAAAGACACAAGAACACAATATAGGTGTCCACCCTCGCATCACGAGAGATGGTTAGGTGTCCACCCTCGCATCACGAGAGATGGTTTGAAGGAAGCGGGAACGTTAAGTAAATCAATTCTTTTTGCGGTCATTGCAACACTAATGGTGTTTGGTAAATCAAATTGGTGGCAAAGTCAACACTAATGGTGTTTGGTAAATCAAATTGGTGGCAAAGTCGATGCCCATAGAGACTTTGATGTCAAAAGAGTAAAATGAAACGCAACCATTGTTTATATTTCACCTCTCCTTCAGACAGCCGACCGGAGGGAAAAATACATGGCAAGCCCTACAATTCCGGACTTGGACCTAAGTCACACCACAGATCTTACAATATATTATATCAAAATCTCTCATCGCACCTGCCTCTTGTTCCAAGACCCATCAAATCGCTTTCATAGGTAAGGGTTTGGCAAAACTGATGTGAGGCCTGCGGTCAAACCCTTGCGTGTGGAGGGAGGGGCTTTTGGAAGTTCTTGTCTTTAGTACAAACACTCACAAAAGTCACGAGCACCATTTTATACAGGATTCAAACCCAAGTCCTGTGCATCCAAAGAAAATCTCACTAAGACACCAGGGACCCAATCTCACCAGCCAATACCATCTATGGCAATATAATCAATACACTGAAGAAGAAAAAGAAGAAGAAGAAGAAGAAGAAGAAGAACAAGAAGAACAAGAAGAAGAAGAACAACAACAGCAACAACACCAACAATAACAACAACAGCAAGAAAAGAAGAACGAGATCAAGGCGGAAAAGAAGAAAAACAAAAAGATCAAGAAGAAGAAAAAGAATGCATTCATTCTGAAAAGTCAAAAATGCAGTGTGATAATATGATCAATGAGAACACAAAAATTCAAAATCAGCCTTTAATTTTTATAAAATCATCGTGTTATATGCCCACTTTAATACCACATTGTAGAAATCATCACTTGGTATATAAAATAATCACTTTAGCCCGTTTCCATAAAAATCATGAACTAATTTTTAGGAATACATTTTTTTGTGTCATTGTTTACAACAATCCAATATAAAAATAAATTCCCTCAGAATCAGATACCTGCATGAAGTGACAACCCAACACATAAACTGTACACAGCAAGAAACGGGGAAGTAAATGGGAAACGACAATAACCCAAACCAAATTGTGTACAACAAAAGCAAGACCATACACAAAATCATAAAGTAACAGACACGGGGGTTTGAATTGTACAGATTTTCTCTGACTTTGAATACAGCATTCCCGGGAAAACTTGTGTTGTGCAAAATCACCAATTATACATGCTGACAAATTTTTGTTATATTATAACTTTTTAGAATATAACAACTTTACCCTACGCGCATAAACCAACTTTCAGTACCACTATATTGCTCTCACCATCATGACCAACACAAGCCCCACCCCATCCCACCCTAGTTTTGGTAAAAATATTGTCTCTTAGCTGCCCAATTTAATCCTTTTGAGGACTTGCAATCAAGAAGTGTCCTCTTTTCTATTTTGTTTTCATGTTTGTTTATGTTTTACTGTTTCATTTCCTGACTCGTGTCTTTAAAGAAAAACAATTATAATCAGAGAAAATCTGAAGAGGTCCAGAGTCTGTTACAAGGAGGCTTATACATATAAACCACGCCCAAAAAGATCTCATACAACACCACAGACTCAACAACTGACACAAACACATTCTAACAGGCTGCCATACCTCCCATGCACCATCCAGGACTGGAATAGCCTCCCTGAGAACATTGCACATGCTAACACACTAGGCGTGTTCAAAGTCCTGGTGGCCCATCAATAAACACTAACATTTTATCCAATTTCATTTAAACCTAGCAGAATCTTCAGCAGGCTGAAGGCAGCTTTTGCCTAGCAGATGTATTAGACAATCCAAACGTTGCATATTATTTCGTACAGCCTCAATGCATGGCCAACTGAACGTACACAGTAATAAGTCACTTATATCTCAACCCGCATAAATATTAAAAGTTATTCATAAAATATCACGACACTACATTCTGCTTACATCAAACAGTTTAAACTGACTGTACTGTTGATTAACACATGACTTCACCACCACCCAGTTTCCCCTTTTAAGTTTTTCACAACATCATATCGACAATTAATAAACCCTCCACATTTTGTCATCAGTCTCGGGTGGATGTGCCCACTATGAAATATCATTATAATATATTCATGACATCTTTTCGCATTCATCAAAATATTGCGGCACATTTGCAGATGATTCATGACTCTGGATGGTGCCGCAACACACCAACTAAGATCATCTGCATCAAACAAATACCTGCATGTGTTCACAGGTAAAGAAAAGGCCACTGCCTGTCACCAGCTTGGTGTAGATGAATAAAATTGCGGTGTTGGCATCACAACGTCATCAATATTAAATAATTTTCATCATAATGACTAGACATACAAGTTAAAACATATAATAATAAAATTCTGACATTTGACCTAATAGGACTAGAATCGAAACCATCAACAACTTTTGTGTCAAGGAATCAACCAAAAAGTAAACACGTCAGTTTTAAGATACTATGTCCATTCTTGTTGTATCTCATATTCATTTAGCTTTAGGTCTTAGTGCATCAGAGGAAATGACAAGTTTATAGTCCCCCCTTACATGTTCCCAAACTTATTGTCATTTATCCCCCAATAGGCCGTGTTATTCAAAGTCCTTCTCAACTCCCCAAGGGAGCATACAGTAAGAACAGGCTCACAGCAAAAGCCCCAAACTTCTACGGATGAAAGGTAAATACTCAGGCTACATATAACTCTTTAGTAGCAAATGATTGATTAGCACTGAGCATCATATCACAACTCATAAAAGTAATTGAAAACAGTGGACTGATTGTTTGTTATTTGCAATCTTTGATCATCAAAGTGTATATCTCCATTTCACGGTAGTCCAGGTATGTGTTGGGAAATTGAGGTATTTTTGCTTGCAATCCAAATTGTGCCCGGGGTAGTGGGTACCTTGGGTTACATTTAGGGATGGGAATGAAACTGGTCCCAAACACTGTGGAATTCATTTTTTTCTTTTCAAAACTGATAAAAGAAATAAAAAAAGACATTGGATAAGTAATTTGCCCTCAGTAAGTACCATGTATCAGTGTGTCATTAATATGGATACATTTATTCTGTCAAGTCTGGATTATTGTAAATCTCTGCTCACAGGTATTAGCTCAGATAACATTTCCAAACTCCAGACAATTAAGAACAGTGCACAAAATTGATAACAAGAAAAAAGAGACTTGCTCATTCTGTACCAATTTTATATGAAATGCATTGGTCACCTGTTGACAAAAAAATTAATTATAAGATTGCCCACATGTGTTTTAAATGTTTGAATGACGAAGCCCCAAACTACTTTATGTAAATTGTGATTATAAGTATAAATTTTCCGGTGGACAATCCTTTTCTAACGTTGGACCTCGTATTTGGAATTCTGTCCAAAAAAGATATGAGAGGGACCAAGGGTAAATTTGTTTAAAGCAAATTTGAAACATTTCATTTTTACTAAAACACATTTGTGATCGTCTTATTCGGAATTGATTGTGAAGCACATAGAGCATAACCTGGTCATGATTGTGTGCTGAATAATTATTATGTATTATTATTATCATTATTACATAGTTATAAGATACACACGCACGCACACCACAATGATGTGTAAATGCATCAGGCAATAATAAATAAAATATTAACATTCTCCAACCAAAATAAGACGTGATCTTTATCATCATTTTATGCAAACTTTTATCTTTCACGATTTCACATTGATATATCTTTGTTTGATTGTTTGTTTGCTAGATGGTGTCATGGCGGATTAGATTGCATGTTGCACTTACAAGCAGGAAGAGCGAGTTCACCTGCTTTTTGGTATCATGATGCTATCCTTGGGAAATATTCTACTCCGATTGCTTCACCAGGCCATGCAAGGTCACAGCTCTTAGCAGGGAAAGCAATCAGGGATGGCAATTCGACACTTGTCTGGTTCAAGCTATGCACATTTTCACACTACAGATAAATTCAAGGTATCAACATAACTTCCTGAGTCACATTGCTAGAAAAGTAAACAAAACAATAGTTAAAGTCAAACTTGTAAACATTAGTGTAAATATAAATAAAGTACTTTGGGATTTGTGTATTTTACAGGCAAGTGTTAGTGGTCAAAACTATGCGTTGGACATTGAATGCTCATTTTGTTACATTCAGTCTTACATCATTCATCACATTGAAATTGAAAAGACTGTTTGATACTTATTCACTAGAGCCACTCACCAAACAATATTTTATACTGACTTTCATTCATTCATGATAAAGAGCACCAGTGTGTCAGCAAGAGAGATTAAAATCAAAAACAACATAGGTACACAGTTAAAAAGGTGAAGAATGTTTTGAAGAAATATACATTTGGATATAATTTCTGCGTACACAGAACTGCTAGGAGTACAATATTGGAAATTTGACATGAAAAACTGGAAATTGTCATAAAAATCCTGACAAAACCAAAACCTGGCATAGAGAATTCATATACGGGTCAACTCACAAACCCCACCAGGTTACATTTCATTTAGATAATTGTCATAAAAAATAATATAATATAATAATATTATCTCTTTCTTTCTTTATCAATTTCCTTTCTACCATTCGGTGTAAGGTAAAATATTACAATAACAAAAAAATTGTATTTCAATGTTCAGTCATTAAAAAAACACAATTACACATTTGCCAACCAACTGACTGACCCACCTAAAATAATAGGAACCTTTACAGGAAGTCAGGCCTGATGAACACCCTGAGAAACTCATATGACCCATTCCATGGAGTTCAATTTCCGGGAACCAAATGTTCAATTCCCATTACTCAATCATTTTTGTCTTTCAAGCTCAGTAATTGGGCAAATAATAAAAAATTCATTTAATTTTATCTTATCTTATTTTTTCATTGACACAAATACAGAAAGTCTCAACAATGGGGGAAAAAAAGGAATAGCTGGCAGATTTGCAAAAAGTGTCTGATTTATGATAATTGGAATTAAGTGATTCGACCATGACTATGAATTTGTTCCGGCATCATTGTGACTCTCACGGGAATGACACTTTGTAGAACTGGGATGCGTTGTTGCTGTAGTCAATTGGAAGTTCCTTCCCGGCCACTCTGGCTCCCAGGGCCGCGGCACCAATGCTGGAATCAGTCTTTACACGCAACAATTTGACTTGACTGATTCCACTCTCACTGCTTTGATGACTCATCTCCGACACAAAGGCTTACAGATTTTAAAGAAATTGTACAGTTTGTTTTGTTAAAAACAAATTAATTTTAAAAAAAATTAAAAAGCTGACTAAATTCCTTCATTGACTAAAAATGTTAAAATGTAGATAAATTCAATTGAAACAGAAATTTGATTTTCGTTTAAGTTTAACTCTGTCCAGAGTGCAATAAATTGGTGCTTAATATGGACAATTATTGTAGAAGTTTACTTGGATGGAAGAGGCCAGGAACTTAGGGGCTAGAATAACATTCATCATAATAATAATAATAATAATAATAATAATAATAATAATAACAATAATTATCATTCATTTCATCCCAATAGTTGAAAACCGTTTACTTAGGTTTTTCATTTCCCCAAGGTTGTTCTACGGTGATGAGTAAAAAGTACTGTGACAAACAACTTTCCAATGGTGAATAAGGATTCTCACGATTTTTTTTCGGTACATACTGAATAGCAAGGTCAAGCTGTTGGGGCAAATCTTCTAACCATCTTGCCCTATAGTGAGACCAAGTCTACAGAGATGCCCATGCTATGAGACACAAGTTACATACCAAATACAACACAACACCTAAAACCTTTTACCTGTCTGTAAGAGGTTCCAGCTTTTGAAGACTGATCCAACGCACACAACAGGCACGCCCCCCTCCATCTCTTTCAGATCCTGGACGAGAATGAAAAACAAAGATGGGTTACATAGTCTCTTTATCCCCGTACGTATAAGTACAGGCTCACAGACTTTACATCAATTGCTGCAACTTCCTGAGAAGCATACAGTAGGAGCTGCTAGTTAGTCACTTCACTAACATTCTGACAATATCTTTCATTGCCTGTATATTCACCCCTGAGTAAATTGAGGACAATTTTTATATAGAGTCTTTCCCAAGGACTCAATATCGGGCCTAGCAAGTAACCTAACATCTACAGGTGAAACTGAATCTTGAATGTATTTCATCTAATGTATACTTGCAAAACACTTCCCATCCGAATTCTTGGCTTAATCATAATTAAACGATAAGTTTGTTTGTTGTGGCTAACGCCTGGGTTATTCTGGCCTACCCTCGGAATAGAGCCTAAAGAAAAATATAAATAAAATGTTCCACGTGACTTCACCTTTGAAATGTTAGAATTAAATGGCTATCTAAGTCATACTTTCAATATCTATTTTATATTAATTGTGACAATGCAAGACAAAGAGTTAAAATCCAAGAGACTTTGTACCAAGAAAGACACTAATTGCAACAGACAGTGAAAACCAATTATTACCTTTGACATCTTCCCTGCTACGGCACAAAGGTGTTTTGCTAGTAACTTGCCCGCCTCTTGGAACAGCCACATACACAAGGGATCTTCAGTTCGCACCGCCGCTATTATTCAAACATGAGAAATTTTTGTTACTATTACGTCAAACAAAACAATGACAAAATAATGAAATTCTCCTGTTAAACAAGTACAATTTGTTATGTTCTTGATGTCCACTTGTAATGCAGATATTGTTAGTAAATTACAATCAAATAGTCCATGGTTATGTGTGGTTGTACTGTATGGGTTGTTTTTGTGTGTGTGTATGTGTGTATGTGTGTGTGTGTGTGTGTGTGTGTAAGATGATTAGTAATGTTTGATATGGTATGCGTTAAAACAGAGATAATTTGACACATGCAATTTCCTTCATGAAGTGATCAATAAAATATCTTATCTTATCTTATCAAAGCAAAATGATAATTTGTCTTGTTTACACTCTAGCCAATTTGAGAAAAGAAGAAATTTGCATGAGAGTATCACCACATCTGACAGACCTTCAGCCAAATCTTTACAACAGCCAGAGAATTTTGTCTTGTCAAAATCCTTGTACAAGTGGTCCAATAAGCCACTCCTGTCTTTTATCTGCCGGGAAAAAAAAAGGAATGAATAATTATAACAAAAACGATGAACCATTCAAGTAGTTCACTGTATTCAATTCAAATCATTCCAAATGCAAATTACTTTCTAGTACAATAAATTTTTACCATGAGTGGTTTATGATTGCATGCACCGTTTCATCATTTGAACTTAGAGAACAGACAGAATATAAAAATATGTTTAGAGGATTGATACATTTGGGCATAAGCAGTTATAGAAGAATTCAGACCAGCAAAGAGACATTTAAGACTTTAGTCTGTTTTGGAATGCATGATTTTTTTGAATCTACATTTTTCAATAGGTGTACAAAGTAAAGTCCTTTCGAGCCATGAGGCCCATAGAGCCGGTGCTTATCCCGGTTTCCGTAGCGTGAAGCGGACCGAGTGACAAAAGTCACCCTTCTGGATAGGACGCTGGTCTATCGCAGATTACTTCCCCAGCTGTAAGCTGGTACCCATTTTTACACCTGGGTCGAGTGAGGCAATTGGAGTAAAGTTTCTTGCCCAAGGAAAACAACGAACTGGCAGTGATAGGATTCGAACCCACAACCTTCGCCATGAGAGTCTGCTGTCCTAACCACTAGGCCACCTCGCCTCCAGGTGTACAAAGTAAGGGAATCCATAAAAAATATGTTGGTTAATTTATATGACCATTACCTTAAAATGATTAAATATGACATCCCTCACGGTTTCCACAGGGTGTGGACTCACATTCATAGCATCTTCATGGTCAAAATATGTTTTCACAGCCTTCAGTGTGATCCAGCAAGCTTAAAATAGACACATGAACACAACATTCAATATAAACACAACCTTTTCATGAGTCAAAGGGTAACAGAATGACTGTAGACAAATTCAGCTGTCATCTCTCCACAAAAAAAACCCCATAAAATCATAACATAATGATACTGATGACGGAAAGGCATGTTGATACTCATGCCACCACTCACCTGGAAGGTCGCAAGTCTGTATCTCATAATAACATAACATTATTCATCTCATAATAACATAACATTATTCATCTCATAATAACATAACGTTATTCATCTTACCTCATAATAACATAACATTATTCATCTTACCTCATAATAACATAACATTATTCATCT
>JARDUL010121269.1:0-11025 GCA_030265205.1 Dirona pellucida
TGTTTAATATAGCCTTAGAAATCATTGGACCGCGCAAGCCCCTCCACCGCGGCAAGGTGGGACACAATTAGAGGAGGATATGGAACTTCAAATTGAGTAATTACCAGGTGACAATAAAAACATGACACCCAAAGAATTCCCAATAAAAATGTATTCCAATTCCAATGACGTAAACATAATATGGATCTATAATTCTATATCCATGCAAAATTCCAAATGTATACGTTATCTGATCGAATACATTTCTATTGGGAATTTTTTGGGTGCCATGTTTTTATTGTCACTTAGTAAATCAATTTCATGCCATGAAGTGTGAACAAATCCTTGCATTTTGTTTATAATAACATTCGGTATAATGATTTTCTCCCCATGTATCGAACTTTATAGACATATATATAAAAGGAAATATTTTATTTTTGTTATTTTTTTGCATTGCAGTATTAGCGGTGGCCATATTTTCATTCCGTAAAACCAATCTCATGAAAGTGACAACATACAATGCAGCTGAGGTACGTCTTAGATTACTGCTTCTCCATGTAATTGCGTAGTTCACCATGAAATTGTTGTCGTTTATTTATATATGTTTGTCTTTATGTTAATTTTTTGTTTTGATGAAATTACCTTTATGTATGAAATGGTTGTGAGGAAGGAAAAAAATCAAAAGTGACGAGAAGTTTGAGCGCAGAGAGTTGCTGTTTTGCATACACATTATGTAACACGATGAAAATGTTCCAGTTTTAGGCAAAAAATATGTATCTTTTCTTATCTTACATTATCTTTACTTGAACCATCATGCTGTCCTGAAATCAAACTCCCAACCACCTAAATCCGTCCACAGAATGAGTTGTTATTAATATGTGGCAGATAGATTCTAATGGGGTTCATTTTCATTTGTTGCTCACATAGTATATTATTATAAGTAGTTTATCAAAACTTAAGTAAAATGAAACTAGTTTAGAGTTTGAAATACTGACAACCCGGTACTTTAGAATTAGAGAATAATTTGAAACCGTTTCAGGACAAAATTAGAGATATTCATTTCCAATTTTCATACAACTAGTCCCACTTTCTAAATTCTTAAAATTGACTTAGGCATGCTTGAAAATTGACTATGAAGATAATTGTGTATGGCGTATCGACCCATATTTTCGTATTTTCGTTACAGGTTAACTGCAATTATAGCTCTTCATTTGCCTTATGATACGACATGTTATCTTTTCAATACCAATTGAGTTGATATTTACATAACTACCTTCTATCTTATATCGTTTCCAGGCTGTGCTAGCTGACTTACTCACCCTTCAAGTGTTACCTTTGGTGCAGCTGGCTTTGTTCTCTAAATAAACGTGACAGACACAAGGATTTTGAGTGTTGTGTCGAGGATTGCCGTGTGTATATGTGTGTGTGTGTGTGTGTGTGTGTGTGTGTGTGTGTGTGTGTGTGACTTTGTTGTAGTTATTGTTTTCCTATTTCAAGAAAAACTGAATGAAAATGACCCAACACTATGGAGTCTGGTTATGGCAATGTTGCTTGTGGATGTGACACAATCAAAATGGAGAATGTAAGAAGAGGTTGTCAGAGACATACATCTGAATACTATATGAATTTTAATCAAATCAAAATGTTAATCTCCTGTTGGCTGTTCTGAGGGCTCTCTACTTTACGCCCACCTTCTTAATTGACATAATGATTTATTAAACATAGATTAAGTATAATACTAACACCCATCCATTCATGTGATTACTTATTTTCTTACATAACTTTGTTACTAGTTACTCTTGTATTCTTATTATTTATGCTATTTGTCACTGCCTGTCATCCTCTCCTCTCATTCTCAATTTCTTTTTCTTGCAACTTGGTGCTGTTTTACTTTCTGATTATGTTTGAAGATATCATTTCTCTTCTACCTTTGACTCCACACCTTTCAGCAATCCTTGTTTTTAAATAATTTCTGTTCACTTTGATTTCTTTTCAATCGATTTAAATTTAGTTAGTATGAGCAATTTCTTTCTGTAATTGAATAAATAATATTTTTAGAATTTTTTTAGGTATGAAAACCTGTGTATTTTTTCATATTTGTGCAAGTTTAAAGCTACACTTGCTAGAGTAAGATAGGATAATGTATTATGAAAAATAGACTTTTAAATTTTAATTTTGTTGTAAATTTTGTGTGAAATAAAGCTGTGGCAAATCGAACGCCTTTGGTTTGATTTCATATATTTTTTATTGCCAACACTTTGTCATATTTTAATGGTAGTTAAGAATCTATTCTTTTTTTGGCACATTCATATGTAGACATTGTGTCTTGACAATCTATGTGATATCAACTCCATCTTTTCTTTAAAGAAAAAGTAATTGAATAAACACCTATATCTATTCTTCAAAGCTAGAAGAAGATCAAAGGTTTACTTACTTTAATGTCTGATTCAGTAAAAAAAAAACCTTGTCTTATGGTAGCCTTCTTATGTCAGAAGATCAGCTGAAGTCACATATCTTACAGAAATTTATTTTATTTTATGACCTGCATTGGACATGTTTTAAAATATTAATTGGCAAGTTTCTAAAAATAGCACACACCCCACGTCTCAATAGGTAAACATCGTCATCTTTACTTAATATTTTACGTGGCTAATTTGATTTAATATTTAAGTAAGTCCTGCAAAGCCTTTTGGCCCATAGAGATGTTGCTGATCCCAGTTTCCATAGCACAAAGCAGGAAAAATGACAATCCATTAGCATCTGGAAAGAACATTAGTCTATCCAATCACAGATTACATCCCCAGTTGTGAGTAGCCGGTACTTTTTCTACACCTAGGTTGAATGAGGCAATTAGAGTAAAGCATCTTGCTAATGGATAACAATGCACATCGTTTACTTTGGGTTAGATGCAATGTCTAACCTCTAGACCATCACATCTCCACTTAACATTTAGACCTGAGAATAATACATAGTCTGTCTTGTTCATCAATACCAATGGCTCACTCTATTCGATGTTGTTGAATCGTATTTATGTAATGCTAATCCACGATGATCTTCATGCTCTAAGCGCTATCCTGTAGCAAAATTGCCTTGGAAAAGCATTGGAACGCTCAACACTAAATATGCTACATGTTGCCACTTAGGCACAAATACAATTTTTTGACAAGGACAATGCTGCTTATAACTGAGGGAACCTCTGAATCCAATGTCCGTCTCTGATGGGTCGAAGTTAGTAATGCAGGAATAGCTGTCTTACCTAAGGACAATACGTTTCATCATGTATACATATTATTTTTCTCTAGTGACAGCAATCCTGTCACATTGTCGTAATCTTAGGGTTGTTCTCAGTTTCAGCACTATCTGCTATATTGGACATTTTTGTTGTTGTTTCTTTGTGTCTTGGGTCTTTCTTTTTTCTTTCTTTTTATTAAGTTCTGCTGAAGGAACTATACCTAGAGCATAATGTAGATAATGAGCTGATAGAAGCTGTAAAGCACAATCTTATGCAAAAGGGGAAGATGCCCCTAGATAGTATGAAGATAGTATGGTGGCATTGGGTTGTAGGTAACTGACTGTTGGACAACTTTAAGTCCACAGCAACATCAGGGTTAAAAGAAGAAGAAGGAAAAGGTATCCAAATATCCTTAAATAGGTACCCTTTTATAGCTTTTAGGCCAACCCCATGCTCAGCCTCGTACCACACTCAAGGCATGACAGAGGCCATACGAAATGGAAACCCCTTCTGATTAAATGTGTACAATGCTGCTCTGATCAACACATACAATTAACAATATCAAGACAAGCAGGTGATCATCTCATTGCATCTGTATTTGGTCATGAGCAGCAGACACACTGACCAATGACCTTTGGATTATGAATGGCACCCAAATGATTGTAGTAATAATGTAGTCATTTTGGGAAGCTCTCAACTTTAAAGAATTGAACGAATTCTGCCAGGGAAACCTTTGTAGTATAGATATAAGTTATAAGGCGAAATCATAATTCAGCAACTATCGTTGATATAACTCTTCAGTTTTAAGTTGCGAAGTTAGTTTTTGGTCGATATAAACAAAGTCGATGCGACCGCTGCGAGTGCAAGACATGTAGACCTCAGCCGCAAGAGTCTTTTGTCCATCTTTCCCTTTCATATATATATTGTGATTTTGTGTGTTAACCTTTTTCTTTGCCGTCTCATCCTCCTCTTCTTCTTTTTTTTTCTTCTTCTTGACACATCTTCTTCGCCGTCTTCTTCTTCTTCCTCGCCTCTCCTCTGCCTCTATTGTAATAAACAGGGTTTGAATGTTTAATCTGAATTTGAGTTTTTTCATCTGGGTGGCTACTCTAGATTAGATACTTCTTCTTCTTCTTCTTCTTCTTCTTCTTCTTCTTCTTCTTCTTCTTCTTCCTCTTCTTCTTCCTCTTCTTCTTCTGCTTCTTCTTCTTTTCTTCTGCTTTCTTTTTCACTTTTTCTTCTGCTTTCTTCCTCTTCTTCACTTGAAACGTCTTCTTCTCACTCAACTCCAGATTTTGTGCTGTAAAATTATGATTATGTAGGCTTCTAATAATACTTCTATCTATTGTTGGTTGGTGTTAATTTTCATTCTTGACTGGTGGATATCTGATGTCTAGCTCTAGATTGGTTTTAGTGAGCGGAAAATGTCTTCTCTTCACCTGTTCATTCACTGATAAATGCCTTCCCCATCCCCAGTAAATCACTATTTTGCTTTCCACATAAGGCATGAGGAAAATAATATGACACTTTTACTTTTACTATTTGTGATTTGGAATTAGATATTTATATTTGAAAATTCTTACCTCTCAAAGATAGTCTTTAAAACATCCTGAGAAAACCCATTAAAAAGATTTATCTACCCATACACAACACTGAAAGATCTTGCCGATTATTTATATATTTTAAATTAGTAATTTTGTTAACATTTATTTGTTCCGTCCACCTGTAGGGTTTTTTAATTTTAAGCTGAGGATGACTGAGACTGCTACATCACCAGCGGCAGCAGACTGTGAATTTTGTAAGCAAATTTCAGAATTAGGAGAAAATTCAAAGCCTCCAGAATTGACTTTCAAAGGCAAAATAGTTCTTGGTGTCTCAGGAACACTATTTACTGGAATGTCAGCTTTGCTTATTCCCTTTGTTTTTCCTGGATTTCGTAAGTTCCCATTGCCATTCCTACCTGCTTCTAACAAACAAGTTAGAAATGTAATGAAAGCACTCTCTGGACGGTCAGGCTCCTTGATAGACATTGGAAGTGGAGATGGAAGGATTGTAAGTACAACATATATTAAAATTGGTTTTTTTTAAAGTCTGTCCTTGACAGGTTAATATTAATATAGACTACATTTCATTATTTATCCCCCAGCAGGCACATGTCATTTGAAGCCCTTCTCAACAATTTAGGGAACATAATTAGAGCAGCCTGAAGTGTATCATGCTAACATGCTGACACTGTCTACTCAGTCTGTACTGTGGCCTGATGGTTGTTGGTTCGCAAATATGACAAACACATTCCTTTTCTCTGCTGAGAAAAATTAATATTTGTGTTATTGCTTAATTATTAATGAATATTTTGAAATCCTTCATAGATGACTTGAACTCCACCATCACAATTTGAAACAAGGATGAACTTTGGGTGCTTGATGGCAGACTAGTGTAGTAGATACTCATTTCTGAAGTGGCTGAGAGGTTAAGACATGGCACTAACCATGCAGATGGGGGGGGGGGGGGGGGTTGAGTCTGACTTTCAGAACTTGGGCAAAGGAAATTAACTCTTGTTGCCTACATTGCGGTATTGGGTTATTTCTGTCTTTTTTTCTAAGTAAACCCTAGAGGCAATGTGCCGTTGTGGACAAAATAAAGACATTTTTAAAAATATATTGGATCAGCAACAACAAAATAGTAAATAATGATAGATTGTTTCAAAATATGAATCATACAATGCTTTTGTTGTGTTTTTGTTGGAGTTGGAGAGTACATTATAAGATGTTCACATTGATAGTATTTTTATTGTTGTTGTTATTGTTCCAGACTATGAGAGCTGCTCAAAAAGGATTTAAGGCATATGGAGTAGAGTTGAATTTATGGCTTGTCCTGTTCTCAAGATGGTCCGCATGGAGACAAGGGCTCAGCGGTCAAGCAAAATTTTTCAGGAAAAATTTGTGGAAGGTATGTTCATGGCATATTTTACTTTTCATCTACGTACCGTATATTCCTATTGAGGGGTTCATGGTTACTGCTCTTTGTGTTTCGAAAACAGCAAAATATTTTTTAAATGAAATTACTGAGTTTTCATGTTCATCCTATGGGTGCTGTTTCCTTCCTCTTCAAGGTTAGGCATGATAAAAGATAAAGGCAATGATGCATTTATAGTTGGTATCGCCATACAAGGGTAGGTTCACAGACTTTACATCATTATGGTTATTTATCCCCTAGCAGGCCATGTTATTCAATGTCTGTCTCAACTGCATGGGGAGCATTATACGCTGTAGCATACTAGCATGCTGACAATATCTTTCTTTGTCTGTAGCTGGATCTATTCATTCACATCTGATTAGATCTAGGAAACATGTATAAAGAGTCTTTCCCAAAGACTCAGTATCGGTAGGTTCAACCAGGATGCAAATCTGGGATCTCATGATCTTGAGGCCAGCAGCCTAACCAATCCACCACTGATTAGATCAAGATTTGTAAAACTGGCTTTAGAATGAGGGTGTCATTGCCAAACATATGCCCTGTAGCTGTGTAGTAACGTGGTGAGGCTACTGGAAGTAAAAGGTAAAAACTAGTGGAGTGGTATATATGATAAAGCTTCTATTAGTGACAAACTACGCGGAATAACTTTTTGGGCTTCCCCTAAATTCTAGAGACGTACTTCTCCCCTCTATCCACTTTTTAATTTGTATTTTCGTCGCATGGTATTTGATAAAGGGGGAACCCGAAATATTATTTCATGTAGATTGTCCTTAATAACAGAAGCTTTATTATATATACCACTATTTTGTAACTGTGCAAAAATATTGTTTGTTGGTCAGAAATTTTGCAAAGACCGGTATCTGATTGTCTATCTTCCGTCACATTTATGATCATGACAGGTATTGTGCGTGTAGCAAATGTACAGTTGGTTCCAAAAAAGCTCATTTGTATAAGCTTGACTTCAGTGGCAACTACTGTATTTATGTCAACAGCTCTTGGCTTGTTTTGAGTCCCCGA
Source organism: Dirona pellucida (assembly GCA_030265205.1). NCBI lineage: Eukaryota > Metazoa > Mollusca > Gastropoda > Nudibranchia > Dironidae > Dirona > Dirona pellucida. The sequence goes on from JARDUL010121269.1 coordinate 7,205, forward strand.
AATTAAAATTCTCTGCAATGTCCTTAAATTTTACATTTTCATATGTGTCATTTTTATTCCTTGTTTCCAGACGGATTTATCGCCATACCAGAACGTAGTCATATTTGGAGTGGAATCGATGGTGAGGCAATTTATGTTTTGTGTCAGAATACAGCAAAGACTTGACAATTGATAATGCCTATATTTGTTCCTTTTACCTTTGCAACAATTCTTAAAAGAGTCTCTGCTTATTGACTTCGTTTTGTGGTCCCTAACTTTTGTAACGTTAGGAAACGTTTAGTCCAGACTTATAATCAACTCTAATAGAATATATGGCACCGATTTTATTATTCTGGATCCACTTTTAAAAAGATATAAAAGACTGAGTACTTGCATGGCATAACACATGAGGTGGAGATTCTCTTTACTTGTCAGTTAAGACAACCAGTTGCATCAGTCCATTTTGTCTAATGCTTTGAAGGAAACAAAGATAAAAACACTATTTTACATCCTTTTCCATGAAGTGTAACAGTTTCACACCATGTTTTTTGGTGCAAGGTCATTGACCATGATTTTTATTCGTTATTGTGTTAGGTGACGCATGCTGATGTGAAGAGCATTAAATTTGGACATTTATCAACACAAATTGGTCATAAAATGCTGTTAGTGTTAGTCATTGTTATGAATGCACACCATCACTTAGTGGTGTAAGGTGCACACTGTTCAATCACCACGCGCATTTTTATTTATTACTCCATGCCTCTTTTGAGTCAATGGTGCATCAGAGCAATATTCAAATAAGGGCATCCCCTTTCACCAATATTTTAAGCACACAGTGCACTTGATAGGGATAATACAGTGATTGTCAAATGTTGGCAATGTAAGTTGTAAGGATTGAATGAATGACCAAGTCTCATTTGATAACAGCTAATACTGTAGGCCACTCTTGCGTCTGATCAGGTGAACAAAAAACAAAATAAACTTGTTTTACGACATTTCCTTCCTTGATTTATTTTTAAGGTCTTGTACTTTCACAACTGATGATAAGGTGATCTTCTGATGAGTTGCCCCTCTTTTATGCGTCCTCTAGAGATCAACTTATAAAGGAATCCACTGTACCTATACATTTCATTTCTCATGAAAATTTCATGTATCTCTTTTCAGATGGCTCCACTTGAAACAAAATTAGCCACAGAAATGACCTCAAATACCCATATAGTAGCGTGCAGGTTTCCTCTTCCTTCGTGGAAGCCAGTTTTACAGCTTGGAGATGGTATCGACACTGTCTGGCTTTACACAGTTCCTAGGGAGCAAACAAACTAGTTGTTGAGAAAAACAAATTGGATTTGTGTAGAGTTATTACTTTTAAAAATATTTGTGTATGAGTAATGGCTTCTAATTTCTAAGGCTAGTCATTGCGTTCACATAAAAAGAGTAGGATGAGGGTGTAGATTTGGTATGATTCCAAATCAGAATTTGGTGTGCTCAGACAGACAAGTTTGCTGTGCCAGCTATAAAGACAATGTTGGTGATGTGAGATAATGTTTAGTGTATTGAAATTGCTGCTGATATGCTCTAAGAAGAATAATACCTTCTTCAGGCTACATTTATTGCATGTGTGCAAGTTTTTATGTGTGTCTGTATACACTTGTCTGCGAGTGTTTGTGTGTGTGTTTGTATATTATGAATGTGTTTAAAAGGAATAGCTTTCAAATATAAGCTATTAAAACTGTTTACTGTACAGCTCGATTCCATTTTCTTACTATGACCATTTGACTTCATTACATTTTAATCTATCGACAAGCTTCACCCATTAAAAATGAAATAAATGCAATCAGAACTATTATGTTCACTTTTCGTTTTTTGTGGGGTTTTTTAAATAAACATTTTCTATTGTGGTGCCAGTATTTATAAAAGTTCATGGTATTTTCAATGGAATCGTAATACCATTGTGTAGGGGTGCTGTGAGTGGCAGACTTTGAACACTCACGTGATCAGATGCACAGTGGGCTGATCCCCTGCTTGCCTTAAAAATCTTGATCCATAGATTTTCCAGCTCTGTGTCAATCCATGTGTACTAGTGGGGCGCAGACTTGCATTTAACTTGGATACATATTACCTGGGTCTGCGTACACTGTCCTCAGCCAGACACAGAGCTGGGCCCTACACTGTTTGAGTACAGTTCTAAAGGGGACAGATAACAAACAAACATAATCAGATACCTGGCCACGCATTACTTGAATTAGAATAATTTCAAGTTCATCATACTTAATCAAATAAAACCAGAACACTTTATCAATTTTATTCTATGGTTTTGGTCATAACTCAATTATCTGACTTCACCTGGCAGAGTTCTATTTGTGGTGACTGATAGTATTGATGTGTGTGGACATTCCTGGAAATGCGGGGGGGGGGAAAATTATGCTTTTCTTTAATATTTTACATTTCAAAACCTTCCCTCTTTTACAAATTGTATAAGTAGGCCTAACACATGGTTCGATTTGAGGAAATCTGCTTGGTGCAGTAGAACATTTTTCAAACAGGAGTCAAATGAATTTCCTGAAGTTCGATCTTTCTGTTCAACATAGTTTATTCTTACACACCACTTGAAAACGGGTAATTGAAAATGTTTGTTGTGACAGCTCCAAGTATTTAAGATCCACCCTGTTTTTGATGACAGTAAATGAACATGAATGGAAATGGATGATCAAAGTACGTCCATGAAGAGCCTTGAGGCCCATAGAGCGGAAGCATATTTTATATCCCAATTCCAGTGGCGTGAAGCGGACAGAGTGAAAATATCTCAACCTTCTGGATAGGACGCTGGTTTACAAGTTGGTTCCCATTTCTACTCCTGGATCGAGTGAGGCAATTGGAGTAGTTTGTTGCCCAAGAAAAACAACAAGGTGACTGGGCTAAGATTCGAACCTACGACTCTTTGCCATGAAAGTGCACTGTCTTAACCACTTAGCCATTGCACCTCCTATTTTATTTTTGAGGCTGTATTTATTTATTCTTTTTATATATACTCTTTTTTTTTTTTTTAGTCAGACATTGGCTATCCGGGCGTCTTTGAACATCAATATGATAGTGCAAAAATACACTAGCTTTACATTATTTTGCCACCCAAAAGAGAAAACCTCCTTAATATAATATGCCAAAATTCCAATGTCCTACTCCTTTGGGCTGGCTGCATGCAGGACAAGTAAACAATTAAATTTCTCAAGACATGGATAAAATACTGCAATGAAACTCAAGAATTATAAATCATTATTTTATTTATTTGGTGCGTTTCATTCAAACTGTCAAGTTTTCTAGACATTAAAATTTGTTACTTTATTACATTGACATTGCATTATTATTATGTATATCGAGGGTCAAGACATGACAATAACCCCACCCATCGCTTGACATTATCATTATCATACACTAAATTCAAATGAAATGGCTTGTACCCCATATCAAGTCAGGGTGAATTATTTGAGTATTATATATATATACATATTCACATACAGAGGAAATCTGATATAACAGGCTTGTTGGGATCAGACCTAGCTAGGTCCTTGTACCCCGGGATTGTGCCTTTGCAGATGATGTAGATGCTTCTGGGAACAAATAGTTTTAACATTTCCAAATACTTTCATGGTTTTATTGCTGATTTTAGATGGACAAAAATCATTTGGTGGGGAAGTGTGCACTAAATTGCACAAAAGTAATGGCAATGTAACACTAGGTCCCCAGAAACAAAACGGATAGAAAATCATTGCAATGAGTTCATTGTGCAATTATATTATAATTAAATGGAAAAAAATGTCTTAAAATGTTCTCATGTCAGCTAGGAT
>JARDUL010121380.1:0-11024 GCA_030265205.1 Dirona pellucida
CCCCCCCCCCCCCCCCCCCCCCCCCCCCCCCCCCCCCCCCCCCCCCCCCCCCCCCCCCCCCCCCCCCCCCCACAACATGAAAACTCCTTCACATTATGGCTATTTCCCTGTGTTATGTAGTTATGTCCCTTACTGAAAGTTACCTCCTTTAATAGACAATTATGCAATACTTAGCGTCATGTCTGATTAGTTAACGTTATTATATTAGTCGGTATGAATTGTCTTACAGACTTAATCTATTAGCTGTACGTCCTACACTGATGCATGAATGCCATCCGACTGTTAAAGTATGAATGATGCATATAACATGCATAGTCTTATGTAAATATGTGTTTACACATTGGGTCAAGGACAAACTCACCTGCTGCATTCCCTGTAAAGCGTTCTGCAGAGATTTTATTTGCTTGTCCTTTTCCTCCACCTCCTCCCGGCCCTCCAGTCTCACGGTGTCCACCTCGTTCTTGAACGCTTCCATTTGACACTTCAGGTGGTCGTTCTCCTCTTTCAGATTTTCATTTTCGGCATTGTCTGCAAGACGGAAGAAAAAGTCAAGGATGGGAAACACATAATATAGTTTTTTTGTTTGTTTATGTTTGTAGTATTATTGTGACATAGTGTACTCCCATCATCATCGTAATAATAATGATAATAATAATAATGAAAATGACGATAATAAATAAATAATCATCATAATAATAATACCCGTAGTAACAATAGTAACAATTAACAATAATAATAATAATAATATAATAATAATAACAATAATAATAATAATAACAATAATAATAATAACAACAACAAAATTGTTATTGGGAGTGTTGGGGAAAACATGGCTGAGCAATTACTATACGGATATCATACACATAAATACAAACCCAAGTCTCTCTACCCATCACCTTACCAGTTTCAGGGAAACCACCGCCTTTGCGCTTTTTGACATTAGACGCAGCCACGACTGACTGATCCATGTCATCATCTGAGAAATCCATGTCGTCGTTGATTCCAACATTTTCATCCTTCAACGATTCAGTCTCGTTACTTTCCCTCATTTCCTGGAATAGAAAGGAATGAGAACTTAGTTGAAAACAAAACTACAAATAAAAAGCAGGGCAAAAAGAAACAACATATAACATATGAGCTTCTCTTAAATAAAATTGTATACTTAGAAAAGAACATTAATCAAGACCCTTGAAACGTTGAATCGGTAAATATTTTACTGCTTGGATATTTCGAAAATGAAAAGCAAAACAAATACAGTGACTTTAAATTGGATCAGAACAAACATCGACACTGACTTCACCATCAGCAAGGGTGAAAAAAAAGAGGTTCTTAAAATCACATTGAAAGATATGACTTGAGCTTGAAAGGTCTTGTCCAGTCAACATGCCCACTTGCATATAAAATACTCCTCAAGATGGGCCTTCATCCATTTCTCATTGAATCACAGCAAGATTATTATCACCAATGAGTAGAAAAGAATATAACCCTCAGGACAAAGTAGTCTTGCCAACAAAATAGAGGCAAGTTTATCTTTTTAATCTTTTATTTAATAATAAATTATATTTATATAGCGCATCACCATGCTCTAATCGCTTTTTAATCGCTTTACAGTAGCACATTATACCAAGGGACTCGCTGTTAAATTTGAAGAAGGTTGTGAGGACAATCCAGATGCCAGGGCTGGTGAGAAGCAGTTCAGTGGTCTCACTGAATCAAGGTGTCTTTAGAAAATATCAAGCTTCTGCTTCTAAATTTATTAGACAAGCAACCCTTTAGACTCATGTCAAATCATGTACTTATAAAAAAGTAAAGTTTGCGTGTGTGACTTGTGGGACGTACAACATAGCCTTAAAATATAAAATATCAAACATGTCCCTGGAATTATCCTGCCTGGGATCTCACCGTCAAACTTACAGAGCCTCTGAGTGACTGCAGGTTCAGACTTAGTCTTTGAGTGACCGCAGGTTCCGACTTAGTCTTTGAGTGACTGCAGCGCCCCCTACGCCTCCAAAACAAAAAGATGTCATTACGTATGCCAAACTAAAACTGACTTAACCCAGTGACATCGAATAATAAATATCCAGTGGGTGTATTCACCCCTTGCTGGCCCTACATGTATTTGAGCTGAGCACCGAGATATCTGAAAAAGCTCAAGAAACTTACTTTTGACTTACTTGACTTCGATTTTGTGTCTCTCTACTAGCAATGGAGGGGCGGGCATGCCCCAATTTAGCCGGGCTTGAGACTCAGAGACCCGTCCCGTAGCCAACCATGAGAGTTACTGCCTTTCTTCATTTGGAAACGGCAGAACAAAGACTTTCATTTCATTTCCCTCTGACTAAATTCAACTCCTAGGATCGGATGTCACAAAAGGGTTTAAAGGGATTACCACCTACCTTCATCCAACGAGAAAGCCTAACATCCTTGGGGGAGTGGTTTGTTTGTTACCTGTTCCCTTTAGTACTGTGATTAAACAGTGAAGGGACCAGCTCTGCGTCTTGCAGAGGTCAGTGTAAAAGGCAGAAGGCATTGATGCACAGACCCAGGTAAAACTTATCCAGGTTAAGTGCAAGTCTGTCCCCCTAGTACACATAGCCTGATACAGAGCTGGAAAATCTATGGATCAAAGGCAAGCTGGGGATCACTGTGCCAATAAACCTTGTTTGGTACAAGAAGCAATACACTGTTCAATATTACTCACATCAGGACCAGACTATATGATATTGTAGCCTCAGGTGTTCACCAGACAGTTATAGAAACTGTGGAAATTTTACCAAAGAGGCATCCTTGGGGAGTGAAAGGAAGTGAATAACCCTTCTGTGACAAAAATACTTCAATAAGTCGTCACGTCACACAAAACTTGACTTTCATCTTTTCACTTTTGTGAACAAATTTTTTTGTTTTAATGGCTTCTTTCACTGACATAAAATAAGAACATGATTTGATGCCACCAAGTACTTGTAAAAGTTTGTGTCTATGTTGTTTCTACCTTTCTGACACCGCCATACCAAAGGTAGCGATTCTTCCATGTCTGCGATATGATTTGTCGAACATGGCTTTGAAAATGAAGAAATGTCACCAAACCCCTCAGGACCAAGGTTCGAACCCTTGAGCTCTGCATCCTAAAATGATGACGCCTTATTACACGCAGCCCTGACTTAAGATATTACGCTTGTTGGTCGTGGGTCAATCAGGGCTCTCCGTGCAGTCGTGTGTTCCAGGAATATTTAATTTTAAAGTGCCCTGAGCACTTCGTTTGAGATGAGAGAGAGCTGTATAAAAGTGATCTCTTTATCATCACTAATATTTGGGTGTTGTGAGCAGGGAACCATTCAATTCAAAAGTCAAATGGACCAATGATTTCAAAGCAGGACTTCAGTGTTCGGTGGTTGTGCGTACCAATAGAGGCAAAGGGGAGTCTGTGTGAAGTTGTTATACTTGCACAGAGAGGAGAGAATATAGAGAGTGAAACAAAACAAAACAAGATAAGAAGAAACAGAAAAAGAAACAGGAGAAATAAAAATGAAAATTATGAGACCTTCCAAAATTCAGTGCTACCAGTACCAATCATTTTTACATCTACTGTCACAAACAACAGGACAATTTAAAAAAAAAGATATAATGTTTTGAACAATATCTACTTCTAGAATTTTTTAAATCTTGTTCCTGTGATAGGTATATAGATTGTTGCTACATGAAAAAAAGATATCTGAAAAAAAAGAGGAAAGTTTGGGCTTCTGCACCCCCCCTCCCCCACCCCCTAAACATTGAATAGGCCATTGGCATCTCTGAATTACGGAGCGCAGGAGAGAGAGACAGAGACAAAAAAGGAGATACTAGATTGAGGCGTGTTGTTACAATACCTGTGCCTGGCGTTGCCAGGTTAAGATGTTTTTCCTCTGGGCCTTGGTAAAGTGATCCCAGTTTCTTTGTTTGTGGGCACTGGCTAGTACTCTCTCCACCTGACAGACTAGAACAGTGGGGGGAAGCAGTTGGAAATGCAAAAACAAGAACACACACACGCACACACACACACAAAAAAAAAGGACGGACGAGGACTTACTGTCTTTTCAAACTCATTCTGTCCATGGACCAAATCAATGCATTCAGATTCTCTTACTATCTGTTTCATTTCAGGGGACTTGGGGCCAAAAAATCAAATTGACATGACTATAATATGGTGCGATTTAGTGAACACGTCCCACCAGGTGATTCTTTAAATGACCTTCTAGAATCAGCAATAAAATATAACAATGATTTGGGATTTTAAGAAGATCATAATTTGTTCCCAGAAGCTCAGACATCTACGTCATCGACATTGGCTGTGGAGTGCACTGTGGAGTCAAGAATTCATGATTCATACCAAATTTGAGTTTGTATGGCTGTCGTCATATTTCAGCCTTCCCTAGAATACAATTTGACTCCTTCAATCAGTCAATGTGTTCAACACCAGACTGCCAAATTATATCATGTTCATTTTACCCACAAATGTATATAAGAGTCTCCCTGTCTGTCTGTTTTCATTCTCTAAATGGGAGAGTGATAATTATCACCCACTGGACAGGACCCTATGTACGTCTCAGAATCAACCTCCTGGCTGTATTCAGTCTATACCCAAACACGCACACAAGCACCAAGACGAGACTGATACAAAGAAATGGCAAAAACAACAGGACTCTTCTCAACAACAACCTAGGTCTAACAGTTTTATAAATTAAAAAAAGTAAAGAAAAAAGAAAGAAAAAAAAAAGTAATTTAATTAAAGTATTTGAGTATCAGACAGACAGACAGACTAGATAGACAGCTCAGCCATTTCATCTCTCAAGCAGGATTGAACCAATATCAACAACAAATATCTCACTACACAAGACACGACCCAGTACTAAGATCAGACCTATACAACGAAATGGTAAAAACAAGAACTCTTTCTCGCCAACAATAATTTATGAGAAACAAAAAAAAGCAACTTTTATTTCAAAAGTATCGGACAGATAGATGAGACGACTAAGCCATTTAAACTCTGAAGCAGGATCAAATACCTCATGATCGTCTGCTGCATTGTCAAATTCCAGACTGTCTCGTCATCTTACCTGTGTGTGTGTGTTATGACCAGTTTCCGTGGCGTGTAGCGGAGAGAGTGGCAATATGTCACCCTACAGGATAGGTCGCTGGTCTATAACAGATTAGATTACTTCCCCAGCTGTAAGCTGGTACCCATTCATTCTACACCTGGGTCAAGTGAAGCAATTAGAGTAAAGTTTCTTGCCCAAGACAAACAATGAGCAAAATAGGATAGGATTTGAACCCACAATCTACGCCATGAGAGTCTACTGTCCTAACCATTCGACCATCACGCCTCCAAGGAATCTAAAAGCACATGTATAATGACCTCATAATTCCATCCTTTGACAAGGTGAGGAAAATTCCCTCTGTTCCACCCCTCATATCATGACTGACAGGGATATCAGAGGTAGTGAGTTGGTTTGCTGTTCACAGCAAGGCGGTGTTGCCGTGACTGTCTGCCATGGGTTCGATTCACCCCAACTGACGAAAATATTTTTTTAATATATTCCTGTTCTTGTCTCTCACTGGCCCTATAACATTATCCAACTATCATTCAGACTGACAGGGATTAACACTAAGGCCGGCAGAAAATATGTATGATGGCCGTATGACAATTCAAGGCATTGCCTGGTCTCAGTGAAGGGGCTTTATCACCACGACACCTGAGGTATGCAACCAATAATCTGGCCGGGTCATCCCACTCAGCTGTGTGAGCCAGTATGTGTCTGAAGACGGAGACAATAAGCCAGGAGGCAAACGCCACCACACAAGAACACCAATTATGACTCCACTTTTTCGTAATATTATGTTGATTATTACAACAAATAACGGCTCACTGGTCTCATCCCCTGCTTGTCTTAATTCACATTCCAGCTCAGTGTTCATCCATAAGAGTGTTGAGTGAGGCTCATAGAGCCGGTACTTATCCCGGTTTCTGTAGCGTGAAGCAGACAAAGTGACAGTATTATGTCACCATTCTGTACATGACGCTGGTCTATCGCAAATTACTAATTCCCCAGCTGTAAGCTGGTACCCATTTCTACACCTGGGTCAAATGAGGCAATAGGAGTAAAGTTTCTTGCCAAAGAAAAAACAAAGAGGTGATTGGGATAGGATTCGAACCCAAAAACTTCGCCCTGAGAATCCGCTGTCCTAACCACTCAGCCATCTAACCTCCATATTATATCATAGTTGATAGGCAAACATCAAAAGCAAAATCTATGTTCATAAGCCCTATCCGATTAAACATAGAGCAGAGACAAAGAGCAAGGCAACATCAGTACGGCATTGTGGTAGTTCAAACTGTTTTGGTCAATGAAGTCTTTTTCTGGTCTACTTACCCAAATAAAGATCCAAATGAATTCATTACAGACATTCCTCTCTATGACAAAACTTAGTAAGGTAGTAAAACACCATCATCGTCGTCAATTTTCTAGTGAAACTTGACAGCGTCACGATGAAATAATAGTTGATGTGTGAGGAATAATGGAAATTTCAGGGGAGGTTTTATCACATCCACCCCCCAGTCATAACTTGGCTCCTTACAACTAACATTGGTGCCAAAAGACAAAAAGGAAATTTGCATACAGCTTCTAAAAAAAAAGGCAAAACAAAACCAGATAATTGGATTTCGAAAAGAACCCCCACACACAGAAACACACACAAATGCAATTTTGTTCAAGAACTTGGAAACAGTCTGATGATTTAGAATTTGTTCGTGTTTTCCTCAAGTTTTGGCTTTTCTGAATCTGAACCATAACAATAAATAACGTTCACCTGGACTTTTAGCGGTTGTAGGGCCAGACTCACGTCTAAACGTTATCTGTCATAGATCTAATTCTACGACTACCAAAAATGATAAAAAATGCTACAAAAACTCTATTCATTGGCAGACATTTTAAAACCCGAACACTGAGTTCAGTAACAAAGTACAAGTCTCTTGGATCAATTCTGTATAACTTGCAACAACAACAAAAACAAAAAAATAAAATATTATTACTAATAAAAGTAAAAAAAGAAGTAAAACTCACTTTGCCCGATGAATCCACGCACTCTCTGTTGGTGTTGGATCTTGTACTGTTCAAATTCCACGTCAATATTTTGGATGTCGTTCGTCAAGCGTCGTAGCTGTCCGTGAACATTTTGCACCAGCGAGTAGAAAGTGTTGAAGGTTCGGCGGTTACATTCCCCTCGCTCTAGCCAGGTGATGAGGACTTGGGAGGCCTTGGTGAAAGCTTCATCAGCTGAACAAAATGTGAACAACAACAACAACAATGATAAAAACTGTGAGAAATGAAAATCACGAGTTCACATGGCAGAGCAACAATAGCCTGGAATGCTAGCCAGCACCTTGGGGAGCATAGAGCTACTTCAGCAGAAGTATTTCAATTTTGTCTTTTTCAAAAGAACGTGGTGGGCTCATCATCTGCTCATCTTTAATTTCTGATGCAGAGTCTTACTAGTCATGTGTAAGGTGATGAGTGGTGTTAGTCTTCATATTGTCATTTGGATTTACTTCCATTTGTCATGTACACCCTTCATAGCTTGGCATATGGCTGGCCCCTACACTGCTTTCTGTGGTGTACGTGGGGACTTGATAAACAATCAAACATTGTCAGAAGGGATGCGTGTTCAGTGCTCATATAACAAAATACCTTGGGGTGAATCGAACAACGTCCTGAAAAGGAGGGCGATAAGTGGAACGAGAGGAAAAAAATCCCAACATCTAGATAGAGCATGTCTGTCTGAGATTGAAAAAAAAAAAAACAACGGTTTTTGAAGCTTTTAGTTAATCATCTCTTTAGACGTTGTCAGGCAGATGCCACCTCTCAACACCTAGATAGAGCATGTCTGCCTGAGATTGAAAAAAACCAAAACAACGGTTTTTGAAGCTTTTAGTTAATCATCTCTTTAGACGTTGTCAGGCAGATGCCACCTCTCCTATTTAAAGATGACCGTCTGCAATAAACCTGATTAGTGAGGCAAAGATTTGTAAATATATATTTTTAATAAGGTCCAGAGAACCACCAGACCAAGGATTCAGACCGATAAAAAAAATATTAAAAAAAATAACTCCCTTAATTCATCCCATGAAAAATTTGTCTTTGGAGCCTATTCCGACCAAGACGCAAAGCAGCGCCGCAAAGTTTGATGAAGGTCTTGAGAAAAAAATCCAGTGCTTCTACTGGGATTCAAACCCTCAATCTCTCGAACCAAAGACGAGTGATTTAACCGCTGCACTACCGGACCCCTGGCCTGTGTGTCCCAAAGTAGCTGTCTTAACCACTGCGATACCCGAGACAGAAATTGAGAGAGCAACGAGAGAAGGAGGGAGCTACCACAGTAAGCACTTACATTTCATTTTTTCCAAAAGCACAACAGCTTCGTGCTCAGCATAGCGCACAATTGGCTCGGGGCTGGGCGGTCGGTTCCTCTCCTCTTCCACTTTCTGATAGTGTCGCATCTCCCTCGCCAGCGCCCTCTGCATGCACTCGTACTCAAACAAGTCATCCCGCGCCTCAGCGTAGTCGATGTGGATACGTCCTGTGTCCTCCTTGGCGTCAGAATCATTGATTTTCATTCGATAACCTGAAAAAGTTTGGAGTTAAAATTCTTGACAACATGCAGCTTGATCATTCATTCATTGCCAAGTTTATTACTTGGTAAAACCATTCTGAAAATTCATCAGCATAATTGAACAACATACTTCCAAGATATATCTGTAATTTTCAATTTTGGTAGGAAAGGGAAAAAAATTTCACTTTATGTACCATCAAATAACATCCCTCTACATTCCCGCTATACAAACACACCTACTGATTATATAACCCACAGAAATAGATTTTAGATGGATACAAATCACTTCGGCTAGACAAGTGTGCACTATATCGCACCAATTTCAAACTAGGCGAAACGGATAGACCCCATTGCAGTGGATCCATCTACAAGAGATGCGAGATCTCATCAAATGAAATCCTAACTTTCAAGTACAAAGAATTTAAGAATTCCAAATGATCACCAGTTTTATAGCTGAATCTATTTAGGCAGACAAAAAAAAACTAAAAAACTTTTTTTTTTTAATTTGTGCACTGATTATTTTTAATAATTTCGGTTTTTTTAATGACGCAAACAGAAACACCAACATGTTATCATTTATTTTTTTTAATGCAGATGACGCAAATCGTCACTTTCAAGTACAAAATAATCTATGAATTTCAAATCATCGCCAGTTTTATACCTGAATCTATCAAGGCAGACCACACAAAGAAAACAAATGAATAAAAATTTGTGCGCCAAGTGTGCACTGGATTTCTAAATAATTTCATTTTTTAAAAGACAAACAGTCAACACCAACATGCCATAAAAACAACAAACAACATGCATCAAATTAAAAAAAACGGGGGTAGGTGGTGGAGGCAAAACAAAGAAGCAAATGTAAATCGTCTTTGCTACATCCAATTTTACCTGAAATGTAAAGAGCTTCTTCCACCGATTCCATGTTCTCGAAACGGATGTGAGAAAAGTTTTTCTTGCTGATTCGAACTCTACGAATGGGTCCGCAGTTTTCAAAGATCTCTGTGAGGATGTCCTCGGTGATATTTTCAGGCAGGCCACCAACAAAAATAGTTCTACAGCCGGGCGGCTTTTCTCTTATGCTTCGTGGTGGAGCTCCTGCATAAATAAAAATTGTTTTTGAAAATATATATCATATATTATGTATAGCAATCAATAAAATATACTACTGATAGATAGTCTCATTCACTAAGTGCACCAGAAATGTTTTCCATTTCAAACAAAACTCTGATTCATGTTCAAAAATGATTTCATATTTTATGGGGGCAATGAGCCATCAACAGATTAAAATAGCTTGTTAAAAATATTAGCCTACGTAGTTGTTTTCTTCTTTTTTCTTCTACGATTCCTTCTTCCATCATAGCACCATCATCCATTTTTTTTTGTCGAGTGTGTTTTATATCATTATAATGTATGTATATAAGTAAAATAAATAAATATACTCTCTTTATTCATCAAAGGGGAAAATCGGGGACGGTTCCAAGATAATCGTGACAGTTGTCAGATATTAGTATAAGTATGGTATTTACCTGCAGGAGGCGGGTAGAGCATGCATGACTTGAGAGTGATCACCTCCTTGGTGGGCATGGGAGGCCCTATCATCCCTTGGCTGTTCGGATCCATCAGGCCCTGGGGCCCTGGTCCCATCAAACCCTGGGATCCGGGGCCCATCATGCCCTGCGGTCCGGGGCCCAGCATGTTGTGTGAGTTGGGGCCCATCATGTTCTGGGGGACAGGACCCATCAAACCAGGCCCTCCCATCTGTCCAGGCCCCATCAACGGTCCCTGCATCTGTCCTTGCATTTGTCCGCCCGGCATGTTTCCAAACTTAAAGAAGTATACAGAAAAAAAGAGGAGAAATGATATAGCTCCAAGTGTAAAAACAAGTTACAAAACAAAGAATGTTTTGGGCTCCCCTTCTTCAGCTAACAAACACAGAAGACATAAAACACAAAAAGGTAAGGTAAACTAAAGCAGGCGGTTTCAGAGCTGTGTGTTCTGTGCGATGTCAGAAAACAGACTCAAAGAAGGGGGTGGGGAAAAAAGGATAATGTCGTATACATGACTGAGAAAATCATATTATATCAAATATTTTTTTTTTCACCTTATAATCACTCTCACCATTTTTTACCTTACATTACATGCAATGCAACACAATGAAATAATAAAGTGCTATGTTTATCAATGTTACTGGGTCATCATTGCTGCTCGCAGGTGGAAGCTGTGAATAGTACTACTACTCTACTACTCTACTACTATTACCACGACTACTTCTACTAAGACTACTTCTACCATTACTACTACTACTACTACTACTACTACTATCACTCTACTACTACTACATCTACTACGACTACATCTTCCATTACTACTACTATTACTACCGC
>JARDUL010121491.1:0-11015 GCA_030265205.1 Dirona pellucida
AAAAACAACGAAGTGGCAGTGATAGGATTCGAACCCACGACCTTCGCCATGAGAGTCCGCTGTCCTAACCACTAGGCAACCTCGCCTTTTTCTCATATAATATAGACTAATTATTTGTCTAAATTTTTTTTCTTGGGGGTGGATGGTTGTCACGAGTTTTGAAGATACATTCAATGACAAAGAGAAGAACTATTAGACTTGTGGAATTAGCTGCATGGCGTATCTCCTACTGTTAATCAGCCGGCCTTGATTCAACTGTTTTTGTGACCACCTATTTTGTACACAGCATAAGTAATAAATTCATTGTGTTGGTGTGAGCCTTTGCATAGATTACACCCAGTCTTGTTAACAACATGGAGCGTTACGGTTAAAGAAAAGGGTACAAAGCAATGCCAGCCCAGGCATACCTGACACCGATTCACAAGTGACTTTCAACAACTTTGTACAATCAGCGCAATCAAACTTGAACAATAGATGTTTTAAAAGGCCACTAGCAGTGTGCAACATTTATAAAAATTAATTTTTTGTCAGAACCATCTGCGAATGGAACCAGCTGGATGACGACATGGTCATTGCTTCATCCATTGACATCTCCAAGCCGCGCCTCCAGTGAATATAGCATCGCTTGATGTTTATCTCATGAAAATCGAGGTTGTGTCTTCTATACCTCATTGAATGCAGAAAGTGCTTTTAAATGGAGATTTTTCATCTCCTTGTTTGATCACAAGTTTTGTTGAATCCTGTACAGCATTACAATTAAGGGAAAATTTTTGACTTGAGATTTCCCCCAATTCCTCCAATATAGTGTGAAAAGTGGGTAGGTATACCCAGCTTGGGCTTGAGTTGGATCTCAATCATGGTTTTGATAAATGGTGGACTTTGAGGACACATTTGAAAAATGCACTAGTCCATAAGCTGTATGTAAAACAAGCAATTACATTAATTTAATTTCATAAAAACAAACAAAGTCAAATGAGTCCATCTACATTTCCTTTATTTTAGAATCTGAACTGCATGAATGCCTAGTGTGCTGTCAAAACATGATAAACCACAAAACATGACAATCACTTAATATTTAAAAGAACATATTATGACCTGGTTGAAATAAATTTGTGAGTGATGAATAAAAATTTAAACATAAAATTTGTAACTGAATTAACCTATTAAAATGTAACAGACCGGTTGTACCGGTGGTTTGGAAATTAAGTACTCAAAGCGTATCAATATGGACTATTATATGAGCATTTGAAATAGGTAATTTAAAAATGAATGTTCTTTCAAATAAGATAAGAGAAAATAATCAAAGAACAAGACAAGAAAAAGAAAGAAAATGAAGTTTGATTACTACAACTTGAACAAGAGATAGTGTTAGTCACGGAGGGGAAAATGTAATTTGTATTTGTATAGAAAACATTTTTAAAATTTCAAGAGTTCAGTTGTGAAAATTAAAATATACATATAAAATGTAAAATTAGAAAAGGACCAAAATAGCAAGTATTAAAAGGAAACATGTCTCTTGAAAAATGAGAGAGAAGAAATATTAAAAATGTTTAAGTTTATCACAATGAAACAGATGTAAAAGAGAAATGGATCAATTCAATATCATAAATTTTAATGCATGCAAATGAACAGTGAAAAAAACCAAAACTGCAAGAGCTGTAAACAGATGTGGCATCATAGAGATATGAATAAATTGAAGAGAAGAGAAATGCCTTGCCTAGATTTACCACTAATAGCTTTTAGATAAAATATAGGTTACATAACAGTCCACTGCCAGGCAAGTAGTCATTAAAAATGAAAACAATGTTGAATTTCCAATTTCCACTCTTAAACCTGAATACTAGTTATCCATCTCAGGTGATGCCATTTTGGCTCTTTACTATGACACAGCCACAGATTTTTACACTATTTGCAATCTTTTATCTCAATTTTTGCTGTATTCTGAGATTTTTTTGCTTTTTCATATTTTGATGTATTTTGTTGCAAATTTTTATAACAGATGAATAAAGAATGAAAGGCATAAACTACATTATTAGTCACAATATTTTTATTTTTTCATTTCTTTTTACCCAGAGGCACCAAATCAACTCATTGATAAATTGAACTTTTATTTGGCAATCATTAATAAATTATACTTCTATTTAGAAGGAATTTTTTTTTCCAACGAACATTGATGATATGCGATTGCGATTAAAGTTATAATTTTCTTTTCCATGCAATTTTGATAATTTTCAGTACAATGTTTTGTTTCTGAAATGCATTTTCCTTAGGCTCAGGATTATGGAATGTTTTATAGTTTAGTGTCAAATAATATCCTACTATAGCTATAAGCGATATGTGGACTGTGCATTATAAATAAACAGTATTTGATATTTGTTGAAGTAAAAACATTTTTAAAACTCACTTACTTTTAACATTTACACTGTGATTATTGTTTGATAATTCATTCAAAGCACAGATTGAGCAATAACTGACATAGAAGACAAAACACTGTGAATATTGAGTACATGTACTAGACTTAAATCATTTGCCTTGAATCCATTCTTTTAAGAGAAGTTTGGATGATAATTTGTTTTTCATTAACAACTTTTTAACACCATTTGCAACTTCATATAGGTATAGGCAATTTGAACACGACTGACCATGTCATTTTAACAAATTATGAGCGTTCCAAATACATCAGGGAAAATTATACGTTCCAAATACAATGGAGAAAATTATATTAACTTTGAATTACTACCAAACATTTTGGAATATTAATTTACTTCTTTAAAAAAAAAAAACTGATGTCATTGGTCATAGCAGAATTGTATACAATATAATTCCAAACCAATTTTCAAAATCTAACATGGCAAAAATACTCATAATTCATGGGGCTGTACTATACTAACTATTAATGAAAAAAGTTCAATGTTTTTAACTTTTGATGTCATGTTTGTGTATTCTCCAGTCTCTCAAACACTGGCCAAAAGGAAAAGCTCATATGAAAAACATTATTAAAAAATGAAAAACGAAACTTTGGGGCCAATATTTACGCAATTTTCAAGAAAGGTAAACCTAACGAGAAATTTTAATAATAAATGAAGGTGTGTGCTTCTAAGTGCAAATCTGTCAAAGAAGACTTTACTCTCATTTTGCTATATTGGTACCGGTGAGCACATTTCTCAGAGCTGCCCATATCATATTAATGGATACACTTGAGTGCAACATTGTGGTCAAATAAGATCAGATTACAGAATTTAAAAAACACTGCAGCAAAGCTAATAATAAGGGAACAAAGTAATAAATGTGGAGAGAAAAACATTAATGAAGATTAGAACCACATAAAAAAAGGGAATGACAGTATAAACTGAGCAAAAATGACTCATTTGATGGATTTTTCTAACACATTACCAGGATTCCATGTAATAATTGACTAGATGCATTCTTATTTAAAAAGTCATATATAAAAGGTATGCTAAAAATAATTTCTACAGCATAAGAGTAAAAACATTAATATGCCATCAATTCTTAAAAATAGGTTGTCGCAACGTTCTTGAATGGAACTGATGATGACATCTGACAGTGGCAGTAGTGACAGGGGTTTTTAAATATTTGATATGTGACTGACTAGAATTGATCTTGTAATTGACAATATTTTTAACAATACACATCTATAGACTAGACAATGACATTACTATTTAATTTAGTAAATATTTGGCAGTAAGAAATGGAATGATGTATTGCACTACTTTGGATAGTTGGATAATATTTCAACCAATAACATACATGCATCAATCTGCTTTGTCTCACCAATACAGACGTCCATAAATCATCAAGTGAGGTAACCAACATTTTTTGCTGTTGTTGATGTTGCTTTTGTCAGGAAAGCCTCTCTATTACATCCCATAAGGAAATATGCTATCTGACAACATCATATTCACTAACTCATTCCTTCTCAGTAATAATGTAAAGTCCATTTTAATGTTGCTGTGTGCACCCTAACATAATATATCCTCACCTCCAAGGTGGTCATAGTAATGAAAGCTCCATTTCCAGTGACTTATCATTGACTTATCATTGTTGGGCCTCAAGAATCTTTATTTTCTTATTTATACTGTAGTGAAAGGTTCTATCTACTTTTCTTTTCCTTTAGAGAGCTATTGAAATTGATTATGTCATGTATTTCCATTTAAAGAACAGTTGAAATTGATTCTGTCTACTTGCCAGTGTAAAACAGTGACTTTTCCATAGCGTTTGGTATCGTTTTTGAATGATGTAGAGACATGGCAAGAAGGGTACGGAATGAACAAATTTAATGAAAACAAAAGTACTTGTGACAGCCTGGATTAACTCTTTGACTACTGGCGGCCGCACAGTGCGTTAGTTGGCTCAACTCCGTTGACTACCGGCGGCCGCACAGTGCGTTAGCTCTTTACGTCCCTATTAAGATATATAGAAGATGCGAAACGAATCCGGAAAAGGACGAATGAGATAAACAAAGAACTGAATTTTCATTGGCTGTTATTCATTTCATCTAAAGGGGTCAGACAAATGACTTGACTGCCTAATTTGAAAGCCGTAGCGAAAGTTCTTTAATTTTCTCAAAGCGTTCAGTGAAAATGGCTGCGCCTAGTCGTAATCCGAGTAAACGATACAATCGTGATCAAGTTTTTGCTGTCTTCCGTGATATTTTTGATAACAGTGATCTTTCTAGTGTTTCTAAGGATGATGATTCACCGGATTTTATTTCAAATGAATGTGTCCGTAGTGAAGAAAGTTTTAGTGACAGTGATGATAATGGTGTTGCTATTGCTAGTGATAGACCTTCTACGAGTGGTGCTAATTCTAGTAACAATAGTTACTTCCACCATTCTGTCATTTTCTCGGATATCAATTATTCCATACCCATACAATTTACATAGGGCAACAGCCCAATGAATGTACTTTAAAATGATGACCATTACAAGTCTGTCTGATGAATTGGAATATTTCTTATCGCACTTAGTAAGTAAAAATATGTATTTTGTTTTCCCCTCTTCATGACGTAAGATTGTTATAAAATTGTGCAAAGCAAACTCCAGACATAATTTTTCTTCTTCAAAACCAACATTTTTATTATCCTCGTTCGATTCCCTACACATACATGTATAACATGAGGGGGTTATCACAAAAACTGCTTCTATATCTGTCCCTTTTCTGATCCCTATACTGCCTTCTATCCCCTCTTAAAAATGGCTCTGGTCTTTTTAAGTAGTATTTGGCAATTTTCCCCAGTAGCCAAAGAGTTAAGAAGAAGACAAAGGGTGTTATTTTTGGTTCTAGTCAATTTCAGTTATAATTTTTGGTCTGTATCAGATCTGAGGTACATTCTAAAGCTTGAGATTCAGTGCTAAATTTGAGATGTAGCCTTGAGAAGGAATGAGTTTTTAAGAATGTGAGCTTAATAGAAGGGGCATGGATTTAACCAAGAGACAGCATATCGGTGGTGGGAGCCCCAAAATGTCTATTTCATTGTGATATGAATGTGAGTAACGATATGTCCAAGAGGTGGTTTTCATCTCATTTCATGATTGAATAAAACTGATAACAGATTAATATTAGAAACACTCTTGCATCATATCCGATGTTAAAATAAATATAATTCATGACAACTATAAAATGGTATTACAAAGGTGTAAGTGTGAGGCATTAAACTAAGTTGAGTAGTCCATGCTGAAAACCATTCTGAAAATCTTTTGGTGACTGCACATGGGTGAAATTCCTTTGTCTATTCATGATTGAAAAAAGGAAAACAAACATCAACAGTATATATCTCCAGGCGAGTGTGAAGGTTGATAAGAAATTGCGACTAGATTAGATTTAGGTAAATATTTACAAGATGAAACATAATTGTGACCCGTGTTTCCCTATTCAGGTATCAATTCTTATTTTGACATTTTGAGGTATATAAATCATTTGAAAGCTTATTACTGCCTTTTGAGTTAACACCAAAATTTTATGGCAATAAAAACACACAAGGCCAACATTTTCATGATGGAAATGGGCATATTGAAAAATTAACTGTCGAGAAATTGAGCCAAAACTTTTGACATGTGATCTGTTGACACCAGTAAGGTCTTAAATTAATCATTAATAAATATCACTTATTCCTAAGGTAAATAAGGCCATACACATTCTTATTAAATGAAATTTTGAAAATCAAAAAACAAAAACATCTAAAAGTAAACGAGCAGTTGACTCAAATTGGCTCCATGCATTTCAATACCTGGTTGTGAGGCTGGGTCACAATTATGGCTGTTACTGATCACTAATAATAAGTCATTCAATCTAGTTGAGATCAGGTTTACAACTGAAGCCATTTCACATACAAATAAATATTCATATTGAATTTGATCTTTTTAAATAACATAAACATAGATCAGATGTGTAGTTAATGAAGGCATGATTGAAAAAGTAGCTAAAATATACATAAAATATTGACAAGGAAACAATGACAGTATAACAATACAAAAGGTTAAATAAAGTTAAATACATATTAAATGAAAAAAATAAAAATGACTTGATATATAGAATACAGATTGATCACTGTCAACTGGTATGAGAGTTGGCACATATGTTTATGGTATACAGATTAGTCATTGTTGCATAATTTCAACATTCAACCAGTATTTATAAACAGTTATATCAGTAAGATAGACAAAAGCTTTCACTCATACAAGGATTCATCCATCTGAAAAAAATGTCACGTTGGCCAAAAAAATCTAATTGGGCATCATGTAAATGTAAGTCTCAATTTTAAAATAATATCAACATTTTACTTTGATCAATTGTCAGTTTGTGTGACATAATTAATTATTCATAGCCCATATGAGGCTAAATAATCTCTTTGAAAGGGAAAAAAAAAAGCTCACATGGCTCCATTACCAATCCATCTATCAAATATTTAGGCTGATGAAGTAAAATTACACTAACACAAGTAACAAGTCAAGAATGGTAAATTTTAAATACCTCAATACATGTACTAAGATAGCACAAGACAATTTTTTTAAATTTCATTTTTCACAAAAACACCATATTGAATGAATAGCAGTTTCATTTGTTTGTATCAAATTCTGTTTAAATGCAGGAAAGCTGCTTAAACATTTGTGTGAAAAGTTAGTGCAAATTGCTTCTTTTTTTTCCTTTTCTTTTTCAAGGATCAAATAAATAAGGTTGTAATTATCATAAGGATCCAACACAGATATACAGAGTATTATGGATTTCTTAAGTTAATCATCTGCTGAGCATGTGTTCAAGAAAGCCGCAATGAAGATATGCGTGAAGAGTATTTTACAATGACAATTTAACCTTATCCATACATCAGGTTTTCTTATCATATCAGTATGATGTGGGGTGACTGCGTACCCCTTCATCTTGTATTTTCTTAAACAAGTTATATCCATCTGTACGATATGGGGTGACTCTGCCCCCTTATGATTGTACGAAATCCAGTTGTACTTGTACACTGGGGGTGACATTTTGACCCCACTTTCAACGCAGACGAAATTGATATGTCAGATAATTGACATAGTTCATAATGACTGGGGTTTATTGTTGCAGTAGATATATAGATTGGCCAAACAATTGGCTGAAATGTTATTTATATCGGATGAATGATACATTGAAAATGGGTGTCATGTAGAGCTAATGGAGGACTTATAAACTGGCCTGTTGGGGATGATAATCTATTGTAAAGTTGCTTGCAGTGAGAGACAGTACTAGATCTACAAGTGTTGTCCCAAAATGAACAGGAAAATGGCCACAGAGAGAACAATTATGTCATTATCCTGATGAATCTTACACCTCAGCTGCATGGGCATTTGAGATATTTCTCAACATAATCTACGTGCACATTGACACAATTGTCCCACCAATGCAGAAGACAATATATACCCTCTCTCAAGAAAGTAAGAAAGTCTCAAGCCATTGCAGCCCCTGGTGTACCGTGCGAGCTGAAGAAAATTAAAATGAAATTTACTATAATGAGTCATTTGTCCCAAAACATGTCTATTTTGCATATCTTCCTGATACTGAACACTTACTTTACCTATTGGTTACAGAAAAAATGTCAAAACATATATTCACATTTGATTCCATTAAAATCTGAAAGTAAATATATCAATGCCACATTGCCTGAAATTGTGATGGTGAAGTTTGAGATATCCTTGATAGTGCTAAGGACAATTATGAAGCCAATACAAAGAATATATGATTTAACGGAATGTGTCAAACACATTCCAACACATTCCTGAAATTGGAATAAACGTGGTCGAGATAAGTGTGATCGGCTCAGTGATATATTTCTTAATAGAGATTTCCACATCACATGTGTACACAAATGATAACATTCTTGTTATAAGTAAAAGAGAGTGAATCAAATTGACATAAACAACACCACAAAAACCCTACAAAGCTTGTCATATATAAAAGACATAATAATGCAAAACATGAAAATAGTGAGAGAAAAAAGGCATGTTACTAAGACCCAATGCATCAAGTCATGGCACAGGATTGAACACAATGAAAATAAAAGGAAGGAATGATCAAAGATTATCCTCGCTTCGAGAAGACATAATCCATATTTTTCATGTATATATAAATATATATTATATAAATATATATTATATATTGGTTGCGAGAAAAAAATTTAACAAAAAGTAGAGTGTTTGAAATATACAAATGTATTAATCTAACTTAACATAATTTTGTACGAGATAAGTATACTGTATTCACTTTTTATCTGCGCATTTTGATTGCAACATATTAATTGATAGCCGAAAACAAAGGCCACCCGAAATTACTAATATCAAGGGCTCAAGATTTGCATCCCATTTACATGATGCACAGGTGATACACACTGAGTCGATTCCCATGCATTACAGTGGGTGGGGCCGGGGGGTTGGCACCGCAATGAAAGCAAAATTAACAAAGATACTCTTGGTCATCATCTTTAAGTTATCAACAGCAGTGATTAAATTTGTTTCAACTATTATAAATACATTGATACCTGTACTGTTAAACTTTCTCAATTGTCAAGGAGTCATCAAAATGATGTCTATGGGGGAAAAAATAAATCCGTCATTTGACTTGAAAGGACTTGAAAGGATCAAAGCAATCAAGTTGGGTATTCATTCAAATCATGGTTTCTGCCAGTGTCTGATGGAAATATAAAACCATTTAAGTCAACTTACAAAATTACATATCATTGATCAGGGATAGGTTAATCCCAACTTTTACATCTCTGTTCTCAGACAAAACATCAATTTTCCAACAAAGTGGAGCAGCGTCCCATACAAGCAGAGCTATACAGGATTTCTTGAATACCAACAACACTAACTTCATTACTAGTGGCCCCCAATGAGTCTAGATTTGAACCCCATGGACTGCAGCATTTGGGCTATGCTATTGAACATGGTTTACAAAGGCAGTAATGATGTTTTTACTGAAGCCAAATTTTTAAAAAGCAATGCAGGATGCATGGGAGAGAAATAGCTATTGCAGACATTCAAAACTCAATTTCATCGTGGAAGAAATGACTGCGCACAGTGACACAACAGGATGGAGGATCAACAGATCACATCAAATTGTGAGAAATTGTGAAGCATCTTTGATATTGTAATTTACAGTGAGTTGGTATAAAATGTTGCTGAAATCGGGCTAATACTAATAGTTATATTTGTATGAAATTGTACATACACATTCATGAATAATTAAACCAAATTTTGCAAAAGTTTCAAAACATGTGTCGTTTGTACAGTTTAAGTTAGAATGTCTTAACTTTAGGTCATTTTTTTCTCTCGCACCCTACATATTATATATATCATTACCAAATCCAAATAAATTTTCTTAAATACATTGATTTCACTTATTTTGGACCTAGAAATGATATCAAGACAATAAGAACTGTTCTACAATATAGAAAACAACCCCGATTCATTTGTATCGTAAAACATGAAATTGAAAATTGCTACAAAATCATTGTTTTCAAGAAAAATTGAGAAAAAAATCATGCAGTGAAAACAATTTTGACTTCAAGATTACACTTAAAGTCTGTCATGATTGACTGATACTCCATATATAATATCTTGTAATGGAAACATTACTATTCCTTATGAATTAAATCTATCAAACAGGTGAAAAACACCAAACAATGAACACAAATATTTCAAATGCTTCTAAAGTGCATATTTCATTCTAAACATAAAATCATAGACGTTACTAAAAGAAAGAAATTGGTCGATTGAAATAATGCACTTTAAAAAAAATAGCCAACTGCTTTAATGCAAAATAATAGCACCAAATAAGAGGTTCCATATTACAATACCCAAAACACCAATAATGCTCACGTCATCTAATCTATTTGCCAAGTCATGTTAGCCTTCAAACATACGCAAAGAGCAAGAGTCATTAAGTTGTTGTGAAAACATTTTTAGAGATTTTGTAATTTAAAAAAATATCAACAGATATGATTGGAATTTCTTTCATACAAACAATCCAACTTGCTGACCCGTAAGATATTGTTAAGGAAAACATGTGCCTGCGTACAGAGAATTTATTTTTCAAAAGGGTTCAAGGTTTGGTTTTAGGTGCTTGCCACAGAGGTCATATAAACAACCGAGGCAGCGGGGAATTAAATATTAATCCAAAACAGCTTTTGGTGTTTGAAATAATCTAAACATTTCAAACATTTCAGAACAAACATTTTCGTATATAACTTATAGTGTTCTAAACCTATCAACCTCTATAATTGAAACTACATTGTGTTCCAATAATAGGCGTTTCTAACAATTTACCATCAATAATTTCTTCTGTAGCAAAACAATACAATGGCAAAAATTTCCATCACACAAAAATGTATGAAAGTAAAATATTCTACAAGTAACATGGCAACAAACTCAATTTTCTCCGGCTGGAAGAAATTGGCAAAGTCTCTCTCTCTCTCCCTCTGTTGCTTTGGGGGGGGGGGGGGGGGGGGGGGGGGGGGGGGGGGGGGG
>JARDUL010121602.1:0-11015 GCA_030265205.1 Dirona pellucida
ATCCATCTAACACCCACCACCCATCTAACACCCACCACCCATCTAACACCCACCACACATCAAACACCCACCACCCACCAACCATCCATCTAACACCCACCACCCATCTAACATCCACCACCCATCAAACATCCACCACCCATCTAACACCCAGCACCCATCAAACACCCACCACCCATCTAACACCCGCCACCCATCAAACACCGGCCAACCATCTAACACCCACAGCCCATTAAAACACCAACCACCCATCTAACACCCACCACCCATCAAACACCCACCGCCCATCAAACACCCACCACCCATCAAACACACTCCACCCATATAACACCCACCACCCATCTAACACCCACCACCCATCAAACACCGACCAACCATCTAACACCCACAGCCCATCTAACACCCACCACCCATCTAACACCCACCACCCATCAAACACCCACAAACCAACTAACACCCATCTAAAACCCACCACCCATCTAACACTCACCACACATCTAACACCCACCACACATCTAACACCCACGACTCATCTAACACCCACCACCCATCAAACACCAACCACCCATCAAACACCCACCGCCCATCTTACACCCACCACCCATCTAACACCGACCATCAAACACCCATCACCCATCTTACACCCACCACCCATCTAACACCCACCACCCATCTAACACCAACCACCCATCTAACACCCATCACCATCTAACACCCAACACCCATCTAACACCCACCATCCAACTAGCACCCACCACCCGTCTAACACACACCACCTAACTAACACCCACCACCGATCTAACACCCACCACCCATCTAAAATCCACCACCCATCAAAACACCGACCATCTAACACCCACCACCCATCTAACAACCACCACCAATCTAACACCCACAGCCCATCTAACACCCAAAACCCAACTAACACCCATCACCCATCTAACACCCACCACCTATCAACCACCCACCACCCATCAAACACCCACCACCCATCTAACACCCACAGCCCATCTAACACCCACCACCCATCTAACACCCACAGCCCATCTAACACCCGCCACCCATCAAACACCGACCAACCATCTAACACCCACAGCCCATTAAAACACCCACCACCCATCTAACACCCACCACCCATCAAACACCCACCGCCCATCAAACACCCACCACCCATCAAACACACTCCACCCATATAACACCCACCACCCATCTAACACCCACCACCCATCAAACACCGACCAACCATCTAACACCCACAGCCCATCTAACACCCACCACCCATCTAACACCCACCACCCATCAAACACCCACAAACCATCTAACACCCACCACCTATCAAACACCCACCTCCCATCTAACACCCACCACCCATATAACACCAACCATCCATCTAACACCTACCACTCATCTAACACCCACCTCCCATCTAACAACGACCACACATCAAACACACACCACCCATCTAACACCAACCACCCATCTAACACCCACCACACATCAAACACCCACCACCCATCAAACACCCACCATCCATCTAACACCCACCTCCCATCTAAGATCCACCAACCATCTAACATCCACCACCCATCTAACACCCACCACTCATCTAACATCCACTCCCCATCTAACACACACCACCCGTCTAACACCCACCACCCATCAAACACTGACCACCCATCTAGCATCCACCACAGATCAAACACCCACCACCCATCTAACACCCACCACCCATCTAACACCCACCACCCATCTAACACCCACCACCCATCTAACACCCACCACAGATCAAACACCCACCACCCATCAAACGCCCACCATCCATCTAACACCCACCACCCATCTAACACCCACAGACCATCAAACACCCACCACCCATATAACAACCACCACCCATCAAACACCCACCACCCATCAAACACCCACCACTCATCAAACACCCTCCACCCATATAACACCCACCACCCATCCAACACCCACCACCCATCAAACACCGACTAACCATCTAACACCCACAGCCCATCTAACACCTACCACCCATCTAACACCCACCACCTATCAAACACCTACCTCCCATATAACACCCACCATCCATCTAACACCCATCATCCATCTAACACCAACCACCCATCTAACACCCATCATCCATATAACACCAGCCACCCATCTAACACCCACCACCCATCTAACAAACACCACACATCAAACACCCACAACCCATCTAACACCCACCACCCTTTTAACACCCACCACACATCAAACACCCACCACCCATCAAACGCCCACCACCCATCTAACACCCACCACCCATCTAACACCAACCACCCATCTAACACCAACCACACATCTAACATCCACCACCCATCTAACATCCACCACCCATCTAACACCAACCACCCATCTAACACCCACCACCCGTCTAACACCCACAACCCATCAAACAATGACCACCCATCTAACACCCACCACCCATCTAACACCGACCATCAAACACCCACCACCCATCAAACACCTACCACCCATCAAACACCCACCTCCCATCAAAGACCGACCATCAAACACCCACCACCCATCTGACACCAACCACCCATCTAACACCCACCACACATCTAACATCCACCACCCATCTAACATCCACCACCCATCTAACACCAACCACCCATCTAACACCCACCACCCGTCTAACACCCACAACCCATCAAACAATGACCACCCATCTAACACCCACCACCCATCTAACACCGACCATCAAACACCCACCACCCATCAAACACCTACCACCCATCAAACACCCACCTCCCATCAAAGACCGACCATCAAACACCCACCACCCATCTGACACCCATCACCCATCGAACACCCACCACCCATCAAACACCGACCATCTAACACCCACCACCATTCTAACACTGACCACCCATCTAGCATCCACCACCCATCAAAACACCGACCATCTAACACCCAGCACCCATCTAACACCCAATACCCATCAAACAATGACCACCCATCTAACACCCACCACCCATCTAACACTGACCATCAAACACCCACCACCCATCAAACACCTACCACCCATCAAACACCCACCACCCATCAAAGACCGACCATCAAAAACCCACCACCCATCTGACACCCACCACCCATCTAACACCCATCATCAACCACCAACCACCAATCTAATACCCACCACCAATCTAACAATCAACACCCATCTAACACCAACCATCTAACACCCACCACCCATCAAACACCCATCACCCATCAAACACTTACCATCTAACACCCACCACCCATCAAACACCCACCACCCATCTAACACCCACCACCAATTTAACACCCACCACCCATCAAACACCGACCATCTAACACCCACCTCCCATCTAACACCCACCACCCATCTAATACCCACCACCCATCTAACATACACCATCCATCACTAAACCACCACCCATCTAACACCCACCACCCATCTAACACCCACCACCCATCAGACACCACCACCCATCAAACACCCACCACCCATCAAACACCCATCACACATCTAACACCCACCACCCATCTAACACCTACCACCCATCTAGCACCCACTACCCATCTAACACCCACTACCCATCTAACACACACCACCAATCTAACACCGACCATCAAACACCCACCACCAATCTAATACCAACCACCTATCTAACACCCACCACCCATCTAACACCCACCACCAATCTAACACCCACCATTCATCTAACACCTACCACTTATCAAACACCAACCACCCATCAAACACCCACCACCCATCTAACACCCACCACCCATCTAACACCCATCACCCATCTAACTCCCACCTACCATCCAACACCCACCACCCATCAAACACCCACCACACATCTAACACCCACCACCCAACTAACACTCACCACCCATCTAACACCCACCACCCATCTAACACCGACCACCCATCTAACACCCACCGCCCATCTAACACCCACCACCCATCTAACACCCACCACCCATCTAACACCCACAACCCATCTAAAACCAACCACCCATTTTACACCCACCACCCACCTAACACCCATCAACCATCAATCACCCATCACCTATCAAACACCCACCACCCATTTAACACCCACCACCCGCCTAACACCCACCACCTATCTAACACCCACCTCCCATCAAACACCGACCATCTAACACCAACCACCCATCAAATACCCACCACCCATCTAACACCCACCACCCATCTAACACCTACCACCCATCAAACACCGACCATCTAACACCCACCACCCATCTAACACCCACCATTCATCTAACACCGACCATCTAACAGCCACCACCCATCAAACACCCACCACCTATCTAACACACATCACCCATCTATCATCCACCACTCATCTAAAACCCACCACCCATCTAACATCCATCACCAATCTAACAACCATCACCCATCTAACACCCACCACCCATCTAAAATCCACCACCCCTCTAACACCCACCACCCATCTAACACCCACCACCCATCTAACACCCATCACCCATCTAACACCCACCACCCATCTAAAACCCACCTCTCATCTAACACCCACCACCAATCTAACACCCATCACCCATCTAACTCCCACCACCCATCTAACACCCACCACCCGTCTAACAGCCACAACCCATCAAACACTCACCACCCATCTAATACCCACCACCCATCTTACACCCACCACTCATCGAACACCCACCACCCATCTAACACCCACCACCCATCAAACAGCCACCACTCATCTAACACCCATCACCCATCTAACACCCACCACCCATCTAAAATCCACCACCCCTCTAACACCCACCACCCATCTAACACCCACCACCCATCTAACACCCATCACCCATCTAACACCCACCACCCATCTAAAACCCACCTCTCATCTAACACCCACCACCAATCTAACACCCATCACCCATCTAAAACCCACAACCTATCTAACACCACCACCCATCTAACACCCACCACCCATCAAAAACCCACAACCCATCTAACACCCACCACCCATCAAACACCCACCACCCATCAAACACCCACCGCCCATCTAACATCCACCACCCATCTAACACCGACCATCCATCTAACACCCACCACCCATCTAACACCAACCAACCAACTAACACCCACCACCCATCTAACACCCACCACCCATCTAACACCCACCACCCATCTAAAATCCACCACCCATCAAAACAACGACCATCTAACACCCACCACCCATCTAACACCCACCACCCATCTAACACCCACAGCCCATCTAACACCCACCACCTATCAAACACCCACCACCCATCTAACACCCACAGCCCATCTAACACCCACCACCCATCTAACACCCACCACCCATCTAACACCCACAGCCCATCTAACACCCACCACCTATCAAACACCCACCACCCATCAAACACCCACCACCCATATAACACCCACCACCCATCTAACACCCACCACCCATCAAACACACACTAACCATCTAACACCCACAGCGCATCTAACACCCACCACCTATCAAAAACCCACCACCCATATAACACCCACCACCCATCTACCACCCACAACCCATCTAACACCAACCACTCATCTAACACCCACCACCCATCTAAAACCCACTACCCATCCAACACCCACCACCCATCTAACACCCACCACCCATCTAACACCCACCACCCATCTAACACCCACCACACATCAGACACCCACCACCCATCTAACACCCACCACCCATCTAACACCCACCACCCATCAAAACACCGACCATCTAATACCCACCACCAATCTAACACCCACCACCCATCAAACACTGACCACCCATCTAACACCAACCACCCTTCTAACACCCACCACCCGTCTAACAGCCACCAAACATCAAACACTGACCACCCATCTAACATCAACCACCCATCAAAACACCCACCATCTAACACCCAGCACCCATCTAACACCCACCCCCCATCAAACAATGACCACCCATCTAACACCCACCACCCATCTAAAACTAACCACCCATCTAATACCGACTATCAAACACTCACCACCCGTCAAACACCCACCACCCATCTACCACCCACAACCCATCAAACACCCACCATCCATCTACCACCAACCACCCATCTAATACCGACTATCAAACACCCACCACCCATCTACCACCCACAACCCATCAAACACCCACCACCCATCAAACACCCACAACCCATCAAACACCCACCACCCATCTACCACCCACAACCCAATAAACACCCACCACCCATCTACCACCCACAACACATCAAACACCCACCACCCATCTACCACCCACAACCCATCAAACACCCACCACCCATCTAAAACCGACTATCAAACACCCACCACCCATCTACCACCCACAACCCATCAAACACCCACCACCCATCTAACACCCACCATCCATCTAATACCAACTATCAAACACCCACCACCCATCTACCACCCACAACCCATCAAACACCCACCATCCATCTAACACCCACCATCCATCTAATACCGACTATCAAACACCCACCACCCATCTACCACCCACAACCCATCAAACACCCACCATCCATCAAACACTCACCACCCATCAGACACCCACCACCCATCTACCACCCACAACCCATCAAACACCCACCACCCATCAAACACTCACCACCCATCAAACACCCACCACCCATCTACCACCTACACCCCATCAAACACCCACCACCCATCAAACACTCACCACCCATCAAACACCCACCACCCATCTACCACCCACAACCCATCAAACACCCACCAACCATCTAACACCCACCAATCATCTAATACCGACTATCAAACACTCACCACCCCTCAAACACCCACCACCCATCTACCACCCACAACCCATCAAACACCCACCATCCATCTACCACCAACCACCCATCTAACGCCATCCACCCATCTAACACCAACCACCCATCTAACACCCACCATCCATCCAACACCAGCCACCCACCATACACCGACCACCCACCAAACACCGACCACCCACCAAACACCGACCACACACCAACCACCGACCAAACACCAACCACTGACCAAACACCGACCACCCACCAGCCACCGACCACACACAAGCCACCGACCAAACACCGACCACACACCAGCCACCGACCAAACACCGACCACACACCAGCCACCGACCAAACACCGACCACCCACCAAACACCGACCACCCACCAGCCACCGACCACACACAAGCCACCGACCAAACACCGACCACACACCAACCACTGACAAAAAACGAACACCCACCAACCACCGACCAAACACCGACCACCCGCCAACCACCGACCAAACACCGACCACACACCAAACACCGACCACACACCAAACACCGATTAAATACCGACCAGACACCAATCACCGACTTAACACCGACCACACACCAAACACCAAATAAACACCGACCACCCACCAAATACCGACTAAACACCGACCACACACCAAGCACCGACCACACACCAAACACCAACTAAACACCGACCACCCACCAAACACCAACCACCCACCAAACACCAACCACCCACCAAACACCAACTAAAGACCGACCACACACCAAACACCGACCACACACCAAACACCGACCACACACCAAACATCGACTAAACACCGACCACACCAAACACCGACCACCCACCAAACACCGACCACCCACCAAACACCGACCACCGACCCAACACCGACCTCCCACCAAACACCGACTAAACAACGACCACACCAAACACCGACCACACCAAACATCGACCACACACCGACCACCGACCACACACCAAACACCAGCTAAACACCGACCACACACCAAACACCGACTAAACACCGACCACACCAAACACCGAACACACACCAAACACCGACTAAACACCGACCACACACGAGACACCGACCACAGATCAAACACCGACCACACACCAAACACCGACCACACACCAAACACCGACTAAACACCAACCACACACCAAACACCGACCAAACACCGACCAAACACCAAACACCGACTAAACACCAAACATCTTCTAAACAAGTACCACACCCAAACACCGACTAAACACCGATCACCCAACAAACACCGACTAAACATCGACCACACACCAAACACCGACCACCCACCAAACACCGACAAGACACCAAACACCGACAACACACCAAACACCGACCAAAGACTGACTAATCACCGACCACACACCAAACACCGATTAAACACCGACCACCGACCAAACACCGACCACCCACCAAACACCGACCACACACCGACCACACACCAAACACCGACCACCCACCAAACACCGACCACCCAAAAAACCACCGACAACACACCAAACACCGACCACCCACCAAACACCGACCACCCACCAAACACCGACCACCCAAAAAACCACCGACCACACACCAAACACCGACCACCCACCAAACACCGACCACACACCAAACACCGACCACAAACCAAACACCGACCACACCAAACACCGACCACCCACCAAACACAGACCACCCACCAAACACCAACCACACACCAAACACCGACCACCCACCAAACACCGACCGCACACCAAACACCGACCACACACCAAACACCGACCACACACCAAACACCGACCACCCACCAAACACCGACCTCACACCAAACACCGACCACACACCAAACACCGACCACACACCAAACACCGACCAAACACCGACCACACCAAACACCGACCACACACCAAACACCAACCACACGCCAAACACCGACCAAACATCGACCAAACACCCACCCAACACCGACCAAACATCAACCAAACACCGACCAAACCCCGACCACCAACCAAACACCAACCAAACACCGACCAAACACCGA
The DNA here is from genome assembly GCA_030265205.1 of Dirona pellucida. NCBI lineage: Eukaryota > Metazoa > Mollusca > Gastropoda > Nudibranchia > Dironidae > Dirona > Dirona pellucida. The sequence continues at coordinate 8,880 of JARDUL010121602.1, forward strand.
TCAAACACCCACCACGCACCAAACACCAACCAAACACCAATCAAACACCAACCAAACACCAACACAACACCCACCAAACACCGACCAAACACCAACCAAACACCAACCAAACACCCACCAAACACCAACCAAACACCAACCAAACACCGACCAAGCACCGACCACCCACCAAACACCAACCAAACACCCACCAAACACCAACCACCCACCAAACACCGACCAAACACCGACCAAACACCGACCAAACACCGACCAAACACCGACCACCCACCAAACACCCACCAAACACCCAACACCCACCTAACACCAACCAAACACCCATCACCTACCAAACACCAACCAAACACCCACCAAACACCAACCAAACATCTACCAGACACCCACCAGACACCAACCAAACACCAACCAAACACCAACAAAACACCAACCAAACACCGACCACCCGCCAAACGCCTACCAAAGACCCACCAAACACCGACCACCCACCAAACGCCAACCAAACACCCACCAAAGACCGACCACCCACAAAACGCCAACCAAGGACCAACCAAACACCCACCACCCACTAAACACCAATAAAACACCGACCAAACACCCACCACCCATCAAACACCAACCAAACACCGACCAAACACCCACCAAACACCAACCAAACACCAAACAAACACCAATAAAACACCGACCAAACACCGACAACCCACCAAACGCCAACCAAACACCGACCAAACACCGACCACCCACCAAACACCGACCAAACACCGACCACCCACCAAACGCCAACCAAACACCGACCACCCACCAAACACCGACCAAACACCGACCACCCACCAAACGCCAACCAAACACCCACCAAACACCGACCACCCATCAAACGCCAACCAAACACCAACCAAACACCGACCACCCACCAAAAACCGACCACCGACCAAATGCCAACCAAACACCCACCAAAGACCGACCACCCACAAAGCGCCAACCAAACACCAACCAATCACTCACCAAACACCAATCAAACACTAACCAAACACACACCAAACACCGACCAAACACCGACCAAACGACCACCAAACACCGACCAAACACCAACCAAACACCCACCAAACACCCACCAAACACCAATCAAACACAAATCAAACGCCAACCAAACACCCACCAAACACCAACCAAATATCCACCACCTACCAAACATACACCACCCACCAAATACCCATCAAACACCCACCAGATACCCATCAAACACACACCATCCACCAAATACCCACCACCCACCAAACACCCACCAAATACCCATCAAACACCCATCAAATACCAACCAAACACCAAAATCCATCAACTCACCCACGAAGCATCCAATAACTAACACCAACCATCACACAAAAGCCACCACCCACCATCTGCCAATACCAATGAAACTGAAAACAGCACACACCTAAAACTCACCATATTTTATGATCACGCGAATTGAAATGAGTGTTGTTCTCTTTTTTTCAGCTGAGTTGGCTGTCAGAAAATTATATTGGGTGCATATGGGTCTTCATCAAGTTCCACATGGTTCCACAAAGTATTTTTGGGTTGATGGGACCCGACTGGCGGTTGGTGTTTATTCCATAACTTGTGCTTTTCCTTTTCTTAAACACCGACCAAACACCATCCAAACACCGACCAAATACCGACCAAACACCGACAAAACACCGACCACCCACCAAACACCCACCAAACACCCAAAACCCACCAAACACCAACCAAACACCAACCAAACACCGACCAAACACCGACCACCCACCAAACACCAACCAAACACCGACCAAACACCCACCACCCACCAAACACCGACCAAACACCAACCAAACACCCACCAAACACCGACCAAACACCCACCACCCACCAAACACCGACCAAACACCAACGAAACACCCACTAAACACCGACCAAACACCGACCACCCACCAAACACCAACCAAACACCGACCAAACACCGACCAAACACCAACCACCCACCAAACACCGACCAAACACCAAGCAAACACCAAGCAAACACCGACCAAACACCCACCAAACACCCACCAAACACCGACCAAACACCAACCAAACACCGACCAAACACCAACCACACATCCATCAAACACCGACCAAATA
>JARDUL010121713.1:0-11014 GCA_030265205.1 Dirona pellucida
CATTTTTACACCTGGGTCGAGTGAGGCAATTGGAGTAAAGTTTCTTGCCCAAGAAAAGCAACGAAGTGGCTGTGATAAGATTCGAACCCACGACCTTCGCCATGAGAGTCCGCTGTCCTAACCACTAGGCCACCTCGCCTCCCATTTGTCACAAGCATCGCGTCAAATATTTTGGGTCTGCCTGGAGTCAGATGTGAAATAATGACATTTGTATTTGTATTTGTATCTGGAAGGCTATCAGGCTTATGTATGATATGCATCAACTCGTTAAAAATAAAAGACATTGATATTGTTGCAGGTCGGTTGAAGGCCTGTTATTCAAGATCATCAACAATCTCATTGCAATTCCGTCCCATCCTTACATCTCATACAATACACGGCCTCCCAGAAACAGACATACCAAAACAATAAATAAATCTACCTGCGAAACAGACGCATACAAATACAAAAATGTCATATTCTTCCCGCGGACCATTGGTGATTGGAATATGTTGGACAGTCAACAGCAAAACACTGGAGACATTCAAATCATCGCTATCTCACCATTATTGACGTTCTAGTTTTAAACATGTCACACAAAACTGATAAATCATTGCATGTCGTCATTTTTTTAAATTACTTGAACTGAATGCAACTGAATGCAACTGAATGCAACTGAATGCACAATTTTTGCAATTTTTTTTGGTGCGAAATTTGCTGCTTTTGGTTGCAAAATGTTGGAGTTTTCATGCAAAATTTGGGAATTATTTTTGCAAAAAAAAAAACGTGGGGACGGTCTATCATAAAAAAAACCAGCTGGCCATAAACAATACAGGTGCAAATCTCAAGTGCTCTCTCACCATAGTAATTAGAGATAAGAGGTGACCTAAGGCCAGACTAAAATGACCCGTCGAGACCATTTTAATTTTAATTAATTCCGTCTAATCTCAACTTTGGATAATTGCAACGATTTCTCGATTCCTGATGAGTTGCATTTAGGTGGAGAGGACTGTAACTGTAACAGGAAAACAAGGGGGTGCCTTTTCTTTGAGTTTGGAGTGTGCAAAAGCTCAATGACATTTTCGCACTACTATAACTATAGGACGTGTCTTTTTGCACGGTACTGTACCGTGTGGATTTACTGGCTGTCATTCCGCACGGTACTGAGCATGCGTATTCTACCCTATAATAAGAGAGGACCACAGTGGCGTAGCGTAACGCTCGTTCACGCGTCAGTCGCATACATGTGTTTGGTGTGAATGAGCGATACGCTACGCTACTGTGGTCCTCTCTTATTATAGTTATAGTAGTTCGAAAATGTAGCAGCAGACAGCTCTTTCATCACTGAGCTAGTCCACCACCTGTGGCCGTCAGTTCATTCCTGTTCTTGTTTATAGTTGCCCCTATTGTTATTTTTGCGGCACTGCATTTAATTTCCCTTTTAATGTCACGTATGGCGACTGACACATGAATTAAATTTATTTCTAATCATGGTCGTTGCAGTGTTTACACCAACTTGTTTACACCAACTGTTCGTGGTCGTCTGTGCGATTTTTAAAACCACACGATAAGAAATAAATTTCATTCCTGCATCAGTCGCCTATACATGTTTGGTGTGAATAACTATAACAAAAAAATAAAATAAAATATAACAATGACAAAACACGTCACTTTCATATTTTTACATTTATTACAAGAAACATATAATATAATGCCACCATGTTTAACACTTACATTTCCTGCACTGATAGTTTTTCAACATATGGGTCATATAATATACATACACATATATATTTATACTTACACAGTTATCAGGATGATTTTATTATTAATGTAATGTAAGAAAGAATTTACATAATGTATGAATAAACAACTTTTACATCTTCCAAGTTCCATTATCACATTCATCCGAATTCAGCAGTCTAATTTCTGGAGGTAGCATTCAATTCAACATGGGCTCGAGTGATCTGGTTGGTTCCAGACATCTGAATAGCAACTTTACTACAATTACAAATCGCATCCTCCAAACAGGGTTCGTTCATTCTGACATTCCATTGGCAATGGGAAACCATTATAAATTATTTCTATTAAAGCAAAAGCTAATGACAATTCCCTTTTATATTATTAAATGAACTAGGCCTGTCAAGTTTACAATCGTTCAAATTGAAAGGGTCGTGTTGAGAGCAATACGGTATGTAAGAAAGCTTCTTATTACTAATACTATAAATATTAGAAGTGCAATGCAGCCAAACCTTAAAATTTCCTTAAATTTTTTATCATATTTGTACAATAATATGTGAAACTGTATGGATATAATAATATATGTGAATCGTCTTATGCATGGATTCATCGTCAAAAATAATTTTTTTAATGTTCCCATCCTGGAGTGTAACAGTAACTTAAACAAATAATTTAATTTGACCAGTACCCAATTCCAATGCCCCCAACGGGGCTTCCAGCTTCATGGTCACAAGATGGTCGTATCATTGTCAACCATAATATGACGAAGATTGTATTTTAGAACATTGCTTGTGATAGCCTAGCAAATCTTGAATGGTCGTTGTGCGATGTTCGATGACTTAAATCTAAATTAAAGATCGTCCAATTTCATCCACAAAGAACTAACACATAATGGAGAACCGACAATACATAGAGTGGTACACTGGATGGACCCTACATCTCTTTACCCCATGCACCCATACACAACGATGATCTCCTACTACATACTATTAATATTAACAAATAGAAAGAATAATATAATGCAGTGCCAGAAAGAACTGATATAAAAGAACAAAAAAAAATGACTGCCGGAATTGAAACCATGCATGCAACGGCACCCTCCACCTCACAGACTATAGGCTCTTTCATCACTGAGCCAGTCCACCAGCAGTGGCAGTCAGTTCTTTCATCACTGAGCCAGTCCACCAGCAGTGGCAGTCAGTTTTTTCCCTGTACTTGTCTATAGTTGCCCCTATTGTTTATTTTTGTGGCACTGCATCTAATTTCCTTTATAATGTCAATATCATTTGATAGCTTTTCTTACCCCATCCAATCACACGACTGCATACAAAGTCCTCAAATTCCCCTTTAAATCGTACGCAATGCTTTTTTCACATAATGACATTGAAATAATATATACATGAAATGCACCCGGTGTATAATGAGTATAAGTATAATCTTAAAAATCTGAATAAATGACATTATGTATCATTATCATGCATATATTCACAAATGCCAAATGTAAAATATTTGTCAAGGGCCCATTCAACAAACCAACAGCCACAGCGATGAATTATCACAATGAAAGTTGAAAGAGCTTTGACGCTGAGTATAAAACAAAAATGGCAGGAGTAGAGATAGAAGAAGACTGTAGATGATAGAAGTCCTTAAAACAAGAGTATACAAAAAAATTAAAGACCAAGTCAGTCCATTTTTGGCACCATGGGGCCAACTACATATAAAAAAACTCAGGACGTTGAAAATGTAGATGAATAATAAATGTTAACAATAAAAATAGATTTAAACTCAGTTGTTATAAAGCCCTCCACTATTCTATACATAAAAATTGAAAGACCAATGCTTTTGGTTGTAAATTTTACAGGCTAAAACTACTATCATCAATAGAAGAAGATAATCACTTTTAAATAAATAACAGAACTTAAAAATCTATCCCTAATCTATCCGTATTACATTAATTCATCACAACCCCATGTTGGTGATATAATATATATATATACACACTTTACATTATATTAAATTTTCACATCTTTAAAATTAAAACTATGATTCTTCTTGATCCACATGAAGTGACGCACATGCAGCATTAACATTGTGTATCTAATGTATCTCACTCACCATGGCTCAAAATAAAAATTGTGAACTGGAATTAATTTATAATGAATATCTATTTCATCAACAATTTCTGTAATCTTAAATATTTTTCTCTCTTGGGTACATGCGATCGTAATCGTATCAAATTGTCTCGATAATAAAGGGTATGGTAAATTTACACAGCGATGCATTCTTATTTTCTCTTTGGGGGGGAGGGGGGGGGGGGGGGGGGGGGGTATTTTTGTTTGGAGGGAAAGAGAGGCTCTGGTATGTTTGTAGACCTATCCCTCACAATTTATGGTTTATGGACTCTGCCTAATGTTCTATAAAATCAAATCTGATATAGACATATAAACAAGATAATAGATATCTGTCACTCCTGGGAAAATTGCATAGTGGCTGCGTTTCTGTCTAAACTTCGAGAATTTTCTCCCATTCTTTTTTTTTTTATGCCTTGTTTTCTGTGGGAAGTTTTCTAAAAGAAGAATATCAGCAGGTTAAAGTTGGATAAGACAGCATTTACTTGTTGCTACAATTAGTCATTCTTTCCAGAAATCGTGAAAACAAAAACCAATTTATGTACAATATTTATCTATATCATATATAATATATTTCAATTTATTCAGCTGAATAACAAATTGTGAATTTTTTAACATGAAAGGCGCAGTGACCATAAGGCTAAATGCCATTGCATTTGACTTTGTAATTTCAGCAGGTTTTGCTAGAAATTTAAACAACATATATTCCGGTCTTCAAAAGACAATTTCCTGTCTGGTCAGTTTCAGTTTGACGAAAATTGAATTAAAAACGCCAACACTAACAAACAGTAATGAATGTATTGGGCTTCTTGAGTCTGACTTTTGGCATCGTGTTAAGTGGGTCATTGATATAAATACTATTATTCTTTGGCAAGATGATTTACTTTGATTGCCTTGCTTGTTGACCCTGGGGTAGAAATGGGTACCACCTCACAGCAGAGGAAGTAATCTGCGATAATAGTAATAGACCAGGGGCTGAATACTACACAGACGCTACGTTAGCCAATAAGCCACGTGTGTAGCCAGTGAATCACTTTAATAACGTCGTGTTGTGACTGTGAGTATAATTCAATGCAATAATACTCAAAACTTAACATTATTATTATAGTCATTTATTGGCTGCACACACGTCTTATCGGTATCTGTTAAAAGTAAGGTCTGTGTTTACGGCCCCAGCATCCTATTCAGTCGTTGATGAATCAGAAACTGAATGGTCATTTTGTCTGCTTTAGACTGACCGGGATAAGCAATGTGTCGATGGACCACAAGGCTATGCAGGATACCACTTGCGTTACTAACTCCCATTTCCAAATGAAAGGCAGTTATTGCACGGCCCACGAATGGTCTTAACCCCAGCTAGATTCGAACCTAGACTAGCAGCAGACTCTTCATAAATGAATGGCTGGCCATGCATGAATAAGGCCGACTTGAGACCCGTTTGTTGCCGGCCGTGCAATTACTGCTTTTCATTTGGAAGAAACAAGACTACAGACACATTGAATGAAAAAACCCCCCAAAAACCTTTAGAGATTGAACAGCTTCTGTGATGCAACAACGGGAATGTCAATTGTAAAAACAAATTAAAAAAATTGTGACCATTATTTAAATCTGCTGCAATTTCTATCATTATCCATCTGAGCTGCGTTTTCCTGGCAAGTCCTCCTGGTATCTCATCTGTTGTGTAATTAACCGATCAAACAATTTCTTTTCGATGACTGACAGATCTAATTAAGATCTTCCTCATCTTTGTCCAACACCTGGGAAATAGAAAATGATGATATATAAAAGTACAAAATATTCAAATTGTAAACACAATCTAGGGATGGAAATTTCGTTACATCCTCTTCCATTCACAGTAGAAAGAGTAGAGACGTGCCAAATACTAATAATACATTCATGAAATGATTTCTCCACAACAAATGATGAAAACCTATTTAAAATATGGACATTTCTAAAATTGAATTGGAAACACTTCTTTGGGAAAACCCTTTACACACTTGGTGAAAAACATTTTCTTGGGTTTTCCATTTCTGTCTATTTTGAGTAAAAAGTACCGTGACAAACATTTTTTTAAATGGTGAACAAGGAATCTCAATATTTTTTTTCAGTCCTTCCCATTAGCAACATCAAGTGGCAGGGGAAAATCTAGCGATTGTGTCCTATTTTTCCTTATTTGATTCAGGGGCTGTATTCACAGACTGCACGTTAACTGTTAGTACATTTTGGCCCCATTTTATTGCAGTAAATTGTAATCAAAACATTACTGTACACGATTGGTATAGTATAGGGATTAATGTCACGTTTTTGACAAGAATTTCCTGCAATGAGATTGTGCCAAAATGTGCTAACAGTTAACGTATGGTCTGTGTATACGAACCCAGGTGTGAACAAACAGACAGCAAACCATAATATTATTGTCAGAATGTTAGTAGTGAGTGACGTATAGAAAAATCTAATTTGTAGTATTACAATCTAATTAAGTTGTAGCCATATGATTTGTGGATCAAACTGCTCCACCTGAATGGAATGATGTTTTTCAGTAATGTTGATGTGGAAAGATGCACAGAATTCATTGGTTTTCACTTCACTTCACATGTGCGCAAATTTATGACATTTAAAAATGTAAAAAAAAAAGGCGTCAAGAATATATGGTTAACAAAATACATGCTATTGTATCACTGTATTTTTTTTACAACATAAGATTTTCTTCCTGTGTCGTATGTTTGTTACCGTGGATTTATCTCCCTGAAGGTTTAGGGGTAGAATTGCTGGGAAGTCTTGGCAAGCAAGGGGTTAAGAATATTTAATGATCACATACTGACATCACAAAAAGTCCAATCGTCTTACCTTGACAAACAGGTGGTCCAGAAGTTGAAGAGCCGTCCACCTCTTGGGCGTTTCGTGAATTAGGCAAGCACCCAGGAAGCTCTGTCCGTCTTTGCTGAGGCAGTCGGGAGGGATGGGTGGGGTGTGGCCAAATCCCACCTTGAACATGACTTGCAGGTTGTGCTCCAGGTCATGCCATGGTCGCTGTTATTGGATACATGTAAGATAACGTGAATGGGCGCTCAAGATGGATTTGAAGATGGCTGAGACCATATCATCCTTATGAATCAACATCCCTTGCTGGATTTTAAGATGGCTGAGACCATATCATCCTTATGAATCAACATCCCTTGCTTTGAATTTCTATTCGTGTCTTTTCCAGACAGCTAATAATGTCAAATTGCCAGTGCTTTTGTGCAATTGATGAATGATGAATGGCATTTACATAGTGCTTATCCATGACCGTCACCATGGTCCAAGTGCACAATTGCCCTGGGAAAGACGCACTTGACACCCAGTAATTTCTATCTATTCCTAAAACGTCATCTTCATACCCCTAGTTATCATCATCAATCTGGCAAAGTCTTTCTAGCCACAGGCCTCCCCCCTCATCACCAACAAATGGCTGGAAAGACTCGGCATCAGGAATTACAGACGAGCAGGTGATGGGCCCACTGCGTCCAAATACCTTTACCAGTAAATTGGACAACAATGTACCATGAGGTCCATACATTAATGCATCAGCGGCTGAAAGAGATGAACGGCAGGTAGTTATCCATATCCCGTGTCCCCCTCAGCCCTAAAGTTGAGTGTAACGTCCTACCTTGCCCGTAGCCATCTCCAACACAACGCATCCCAACGACCAAATGTCGGCAGCTCTTCCATGACCTTCTCTGGAATTTTGGGTAATGACCTCTGGAGCCATATATGCTGGGAATTAAGAAATATAATGAATTAAAAAATCTCTGGAAATCCTAGGTTTTTTTTGTTTGTTTTTATTTTGCTTATTTCTCAGCAGCCATAATTATATGCTGAAGGAAAAGAAATACAATATCTTAAAATTTCTGGAAATCCTCAATTTATTTTGTTTGTTTTGTTATTTGATAGTCTTTTAAAAAATTGCTTGTACATACCTTTTGGTATCAGAATTTATTGATACCATGCATCAGTCGGTTTTGGACTAGCAGGGGATTAACCTACAAAACCCTGGGCAGGTAGTGTGGATGCCACCATTAGTCATTTGCGTTGGAATCTTTTAGTCAAGGAATATTAATTTTGAGGCCTTCCTGATACGACTAAAAATCTTTAAAGCATAGCCCTAAAAGACACCCCTGATAATTTTAATTTACCAGAGGCTATTCTATTCTTATAGACAGTGCTACTATGAAACGATGCTGAGGTTGGGATTAGCCGATTAATGAGTGTAAATGTGGATTTTTTTCCTTCTTTTTTTCTCTTCTCAATACTCCCCGAATAATATCAATGACTTTAATGAAAATGAAATGGGTGCTAAGTAAAAAAAAATAAAAAAAAATAAATGAGTATATTATAATCCTCCACTTTTTGGTTTTTTTCGTTTCCTTTTAATTTCTTCTTCTCAATTTCTTGTGTGCACCCTTCTTAACTCACCTGTTGTTCCGACCATGTTGACATTTTCCCCAGGCATAGTGTGCTGGTTCTTCAACTTGACGGAACATCCAAAATCTCCCAGTTTGACGTGACCCTCAGAGGTCAGGAAAATGTTGGCACCTGGAGAGATTTAAAAAAAACCAGGCATCATGCTACAGGTGACGCTGTGTCCTTACTTCAAATCAAATGGTCTCTAATAAAGCTTTACCGCCACTCGTGGGTCTAACTGACCCATCCCATGTACCTATCCTATCACTGTGTCTTTGAATGAATAAACAGCCTCTTGAAACTCTACATATGTTTGCTTCAATAATTTTTCGTCCTGTGTGTGATGTTGTCTTCTCAATTTTATCTAAAACATTTTTTTAAAAGGAATTATTTTTGTAACCCCATAAATTTCATAGATCATTCATTCTAAGTCTTTTTGACCCAGCGACGCGCAAAGAGAGATTTATTTTGTATACCCACATTCGCCAATCATGGGTGTTTTTGACCCAGTGGTGCACAAAGGGAGATTTGTAAGTTATGGGTCAAAAAAGACCCACGAGTGGCGAATAAGGTATGTTATAGAGAGTGGCGGTAATAGGTCAGTTCAATAATCTGTCAAAGCAGGAACAAAATGTTTCTAGCTCATTCAATAAATCACAAGTACATATCATATAAACGCAGTTTTCATAAACCATGAAAAGTGCATTGTCTGTACCCTTAAAAATCATGACTTTAACGCCATTTACCAAAACGCTATTAAAAAATAAAATAAAAATTCAATAAAGAACACACATATTTTTGTACCAAGGAAAATCCTTCAGTGACGTCACAGAATTTGTGGATAATCGCAGATCCGCAGAAATTGTCAGTTTATCCCTAAATTCGAGAATAATAATCACCTTTGATGTCTCTATGCACAATGTTGTTTTCATGCAGGTGAGCCACGGCCTGTACAATTTCCAAGGTGTAACGTCGGATCATGTATTCTGGCAGACCGATGCGAGCCACCTCTTCGATGGAGCCACTGTCACAATACTCCATGAACATCAGCATGTCGTCCTGTTCAGAAAAACAAAGAAACGATATCATTTGACTGATGGCCATTTTCACAGTACAAGTAAAAATGGATTTAACCATGTAATAATAAATACATAAATGACATTCATATAGCGCTTATTCACGATCATCACCACGCTCCAAGTGTTTTACATTAGAAGCACATTTTACCCTGAGAAAGCGATGAAACAATCAACACTTAATGCGCCACATGTGGCTTGTTAGTGCAACTACAATTTTTGGACAAGTACAACGCTTCTTAAGACTGAGGCGATCTCAAAATTTATCGTCTGTCTCCTATAGGACGGGGTAAGCAAGGCAAAGTGTCTTACCTAAGGATACACACGCCGGTGAAAACTAATACATTTCATTATGTATACATATATCATGACGCCATGCGCCAGGGCCAAACATAGTTGAAAGTGAAATGACATTAAATGAAGACAGACAAAAAAAACCAACACATTTAGTATTAACCTTTGCCCAGGTGGCAGCTCTCAGTTGTCCTATAACTGAATAGTAACCACCAGGCCAACAGCAAAGTATTTACTGGTAAAATGTATGGCACCTCATGGTACATTGTTGTCCAATGTCCAATTTACTGGTAAAGGTATTTTGGACGCAATGGGCTCATCACCCGCAGCTCGTCTTTAATTCCTGATGCAGAGTCTTTCTAGCCATGTGTTAGGTGATGAGTGGTGTAAGTCCTCATTGATTTACGTCCATTTGTCATGTGCACCCTTCATAGCTTGACATATTATGGCTGGCCCCTACACTGCTTATTGCGGTATAAAGGGGACTCGATAAACAACAAGAATGAACCAGTGGACTAGGGATTGGAGCATGTACAGAGTCATAATGCCAGAATCCAATGTAATTGAAATACTTGCTGCTACATCCTCACCTTATGGACTTCCACCCCAAAGTATTTGACCAGATTCTTGTGGTTGATGCCCTCAAAGTTCTTAATCTCGTCACACATCTCCTTCAACGATTGCTGGTCATTGGGCTGGAACTTCATCTGAAAAACAAAACAACAAAAAACCCAAATAAGCACAAGGATGAAAACAAAGTGATGATGTAATAGTGATTAGTGAATAGTAATTAAAATAGTGAATTTATATAGCGCTCAACTCTCGCCATGGAGTGCTCAGCGGCGCTTCACAATGTCATTATTATATGAAACAAAGCATACCTAATAAGGTTAAAAATACAAAATACAATTCAAAACATTGAGTGCAATTGAGGGCGAAAATAAAAAAATAAAAAAATAAAATAATATACCTTCTCTATTACAGTAACGTTAGAATTGGAGGAGTAAGATAACTGATGATGGGACAAATACTGTCCAATCAAATTTTATATATGAAAATTGTTTACTCTGCAGCTGGCGGAAACAAAATAATGGAGAAAAAAATGCAATTAATTAGACTACTTTTACCTTAAAACTTTGGTCAAATTGAAGGTATGTGAGAAAAATATTAAATGATTGTAATTCACACACCAGCATCTCGTTTGCAGACTCTTTCCCCTTACAAGCTGACAACTCTGTGGTTGTCAGCGAGTTCCGAGTTCGAGTTTAATTTCGAAAAAGAAAGAAAGAAAGAAAGAAAGAGAGAGAGAGAGAGAGAGAGAGAGAGAGAGAGAGAGAGAGAGAGAGAGAGAGA
>JARDUL010121935.1:0-11005 GCA_030265205.1 Dirona pellucida
CATTATCATTATTACTATCATCATTATCATTATCATTATTACTATCATCATTATCATTATCATTATTACTATCATCACGTCATTTACCTTCCACGTCTTCTCCTTCGTTAACACAATTTTGCTTCAACAACTCCACGCAATTGTCAAAGGCCTCTCGGAACCTGTCGGCTTTCTCCGGGTTCTTGAACCGGAGGGCGAGCTGCTCCATCTTCATCTCCTCGTCCGAGTAGTCCATGGCGCTGTAGCACCACGTCTTGTCCGAATTGGAAAAGGGGGATAACTTCATGTTGGGTGAGATGAAGTGGTTGGCACACAGTTTGAAGATCTGACAGACGTAGTAAGGGAAAGAAAAAAATAATAGTAATAAGTAAAATAAAAGTAATTCAAATTCCCTTTCTTCATCCCAGAGGAGAGGTAGCCTGGTGGATAGGACAGCGGACTCTCTTGACAAAGGCTGTGGGTTTGAATCCTATCCCAGTGAGTCACTTGGTTGTTTTTCTTGAGCAGTTGCCTCACTCAACGCAGGTGTAAAAATGGGTACCAGCTTGTAGTTAGGGAAGTAATCTGTGACAGACCAGCGTCCTATCCATAAGGGTGACGTATTGTCACTCTGTCGCGTGAATTCACGCGACGGAAACCGGAATAAGCACCGGCTCTATGGGCCTCAAGACTCGAAAGGACTTGACTTCTTTTTTTCTCTCTTGTCTTTAGGGTTTGAGTTTGAGTATATTTCCAGGGTAGACCGTGACAACCCAGCGCAGCACCGCACCGCAAAGTGGGGTCAAGGTCTTCAGAAGAAGGATTAGAACCCGCGGCCTCTCAAACCAATGCCGGGTCTGCACATCGATGCCTTCTGCCTTGTACACTGTCCTCGGCCAGACACAGAGTTGGTCCCTACACGGTTTAATCACGGTTCTAAAAGGAACACATAACAAGCAAATGACAGTGAAGTAATATGACTTCGGGGGTGTAAATGGCAAAAGGCAAAAAATTAAAAGGGAAAGAAGTTGAAAACAATAATTATTCTTCTCTCTTACTTGATCTCGTCTCATGACGACTCTGTAACGATGCTCCACATTATCGCACAGTATTTTAATTTCCCCGATGCCTCTCTCTTTCCATTGGCTGGTTGGCGGGTCATAGCGGAACAGTCGGCATCTGTCTGCAAATATCTGTATTAGGAAATCAATTAACACACCATCTTTAAATAAAACAAAACAGAACAGCAGTATCACAAATATCTGACACATTAAAACAACAAACGCACGGCACACCATCTAAAAAAACAAAACAACATGACAGTAGAGTCACAAATATCTACAATAACAATTTTGCCATCTTCCTCTGACCTACTCTGACCAGAGCCCCCTTGTATGGAGCATGAATTGGACAATAGAAGTATATATCATCATCTCATCGTCATCATCATCATCATATCATCATCATCATATCATCATCATCATCATATCATCGTCACCATCATATCATCGTCATCATCACCATATCATCTTCATCATCACCATCACCATCATTACTATTATTATTTTTCATTATAATATTATCATTATCATTAATAATCAGTATTATTGCTACGATACTGCAAGTTGAAATGACTTTTTGAACAATCGAAATACAAGAGGGTGATGAGAAAGAGAAGATGAGGAGACATGCCAAGATTCACCCACCGCAGTCTCATTCTCCTCTCCCGTATTCTTCTCCACCAATTCGGGCAGGGGGATGAGGGGCTTGAAGTCCACGTTGGGTTCATATTCGTCCACCTTTTGCGGCGAGGATTGGGTCAGCGGCTTTGAGCTGAGCGCTGAAGAAAGAGAAAAACCAAAAGTAAGGCTCAATGAATGAATCAAACTATCGTTACTGACCATCAGTTTGGTACTTTACCCCGTGGCCAAACATCTAGTGATGAGCTGGGCTTGAGCAGCCAGTGCGATAGCAGCGTGGTGATAAATAAAATTTGTTTGTTTGTTATCTGTTCCCTTTAAAACCGTGATTAAACAGTGTAGGGACCAGCTCTGTATCTGGCCGAGGACAGTGTACAAGGCAGAAGGCATCAATGCGCAGACCCAGGTAAAATACATCCAGGTTAAGTGCAAGTCTGTGCCCCACTAGTTCACATGGCCTGATATAGAGCTGGAAAATCTATGGATCGAGATTTTAAGGCAAGCAGGGGATCAGCCCACTGTGCAAATAAACAAGAAGCAATACACTGTTCAATATTACTCATATCTGGACCAGACAACATAGTATTGTAGCCTCAAGTGTTTACCCAAATGCAAAAGAAACTGGAAATTTTACCAAAGAGGCAAATATATTAAATCATGTACAAAAAATTATTTGAAGAGGCCACATGTCAAGGCGACTACTGAGCGGTGGGTGCTAGCTGTGACGACGAGTCAGAAAGAATTCAGTTTTTACCATCGCTTGTCTCTCAAGCAGTGCCTTGTGACCTTTTAGCCTCGCATTCGTTTTCTTGCATTTGATCTACGCAAAACGGCCAGAGATATGGCCAGCTAAGCTACAAGATCACCGTCACCGCTCGGCCATCACTTAATCAAAGCGAGGTGGTAATGCAGCTGAACTGTGAGGGGTGCAAATGGCAAACAAAAACAAAATCTGAAAACATCAGCAAGACCAAAGATAGCCCAGAAAGTCTGTAAAAAAATTAAAAAAATGGAGGACCTTTAATACACTTTAAAAAAAGCTCATTTGAGGAAAAAGCAAAAAGTAAAAAGTCTGAAATCAGACAAAATCTGAAAGATTTACACCCCTGATGTTATATTACAAATCTGTACCATTTACACGCCCCAATCCAACACCCCCTGCCTTTTTCCACATCCTATTTTATATACATCAACCAATAGGTGCCGGTGCCACAGTCTCTAAGGTTTGTGAAATCCTACATCATGCCTCAGACATCTCATCCAATCATTGTCAGACAGTCAAAGAAAATCATTTCATTGGCTTCCAATCAGGCTTTAGTGTATAATGCAGTGCCAAAAATA
This sequence comes from Dirona pellucida, assembly GCA_030265205.1. Classification (NCBI taxonomy): domain Eukaryota; kingdom Metazoa; phylum Mollusca; class Gastropoda; order Nudibranchia; family Dironidae; genus Dirona; species Dirona pellucida. The sequence goes on from JARDUL010121935.1 coordinate 3,021, forward strand.
TAGACAACAGACATGATTATTATCATTACCATTATTATTAATATCAATAAGGAAATGATCGTCGGCAACAGACAGAACTCTGACAAAAACTTGTCGTCACATTGCCGGTAACTAACACTAATAGATAGTAACAACAGTCGGTGACTCGACCAACTTGGGGGATAAGAAGCAAGACCACCACCGTCTGCGAAATCATGAAATCAAATAGAATGATTCATTCATATCTATGAAATTTATTTACCCCCAGGAGTTGAAGAGGTCATGGATGTAAATTGTGGTACAGAGAGAGATACTCCTGCAAAAGGCTTCACTGCGTCCGTGATCTTCACAGGGCCTGAGCAAATATAAAAAATACAACAACAAAAATAAGATTTTGTAATTGCAGACTGTATTTCAGGTCAAATTCCATTTACCTCCTACGCTACCAACCAACAAATGCATATGTCTCATTCTGCATGCATGAGAGCGAAAACAATTACCATTCACTTATTGTTGCCAGTCTTTGCCAGATAGTTACCTCGACGACTATACTTCATGTAGTAAATAATCCCAAATTAATGATTAAGAACTAGAGAATAGTCGTGTACTAGCTATTTGTGTTTGGCAGTGAAGGTTTTTAAACTGATATTTATTGCTGTTTGTTAATCAATGCCGAGGAGAGAAAAAACCAGAGGAATTTTCAAATAATGTCTGATTTGATTGAATATATCAAATGAATGCCATGTTATCGCTTTTTCTTCTTTTCTCCTCATGTATACACAAGCTCACACTTAGCAAACACATACACGCTCACACCTAGCACACACATACACAAACACCCACCCATCCACCAAACAATCACACACCCACCCATCCACCAAACAATCACACACCCACCCATCCACCAAACAATCACACACCCACCCATCCACCAAACAATCACACACCCAACAAACACACACACACTCACACCAAGCACACACACACACCCACCCATCCACCAAACAATCACACACCCACCAAACACACACACACTCACACCAAGCACACACATACACACCCATCCACCAAACAATCACACACCCACCCATCCATCAAACAATCACACACCCACCAAACACACACACACACCCACCCATCCACCAAACAATCACACACCCACCAAGCACACACATACACTCCCACCCATCCACCAAACAATCACACACCCACCAAACACACTCACACCAAGCACACACATACAAACCCACCAAACACACTCACACCAAGCACACACATACACACACACACCCACCAAACACACTCACACCAAGCACACACACACCCACCCATCCACCAAACAATCACACACCCACCCATCCACCAAACAATCACACACCCACCAAACACCCACTCACTCACACACCCACCAAAGTCATGTACACATACGCACACACACACCCATCCACCAAACACTCACACCCACCAAATTCATGCACACATGCACACACACACACCCATCCACCAAACACTAACACCCACCAAACACATGCACACATACACACACACACACCCATCCACCAAACACTCACACCCACCAAATTCATGCACACATACACACACATCCACCAAACACTCACACCCACCAAACACATGCACACACACACCAAGCACACACACACACCCACCCACCAAGCACACCCACCCACGCATCCATCAAACACTCACTCACACACCCACCAACCACACACACACTCACTAGTGGCACCCTTATGGGGTGTGGCTTTCTCCCGTTCAGCGTGGGCAGGAGTCAGGACAGGGGGCATGGAAAATGAAAATCCGCCCAACACAGTTTTAGCACCATCGGACGCCGCGGCTGTGGCCGGTTTGCCGAAGATCGACGCTCCGTCTACTGGGATTGACAAGGGGAAAGGAAATAATATACAGATATATCTCTATTTCATTTTATGATCAGATTTTCAAATAACCATCTATCAATTGATAAATTGATTTGATTCCAGTTTGTTAATTTTTTATCAATTAACATTTACAGTATCATCCAGGGGTGTAAATGGCCCACAAACAAAAACTGAAAAGATTAGTAAAACCAGACAGACTAGTGAGTCTGAATTCATAGCTTGCTACTAATATATAGAAAAAGCAAAAAGTCTAAAATAAGGCAAAGCAAAAAGTCTGAAATCAGACAAAGCAAAAAACAAAACAAAAACCCCCCAGAAATCAGTCAAAATCTGAAAGATTTACACCCCTGCAAGTCAATTTGCTGGTAATTTTTAAATCGCTCGTTCTCTGAAGGTTAGACTTTATGTCATGTGCCACATACCCCCTACTGTGTAAATGTATAAAATAAATAAATGAATAGGGAGCGGCCACTGATAGTAAGTAGAATAATGTTAGTTACAGCGCCAGTGAGAGACAATAAACAAGAGAGAAAAAAAAAACATTGTCGAAAGAGATGAGGCGGCATAGCAACTTAGTGTCGGTCTGCTTTACTTGGCAAGGCGGTGCATGCTGTCGCGGCAGGTACATGAATTGGTTCAGTCCCCTCTTTCCACAATCTTTTTTTTTTCTTTCTTGTTTATTTGTTGTCTCTCATTGGCACACTTACATTCTATAAAATATATTATAGAAATAACCAAAACAAAGACCCGAAATAAATAAATACCGTTAGAGGCTGGGATGGTACTCGCTCCAGAGTTCGTTGTGACCGAGACAGCTGCTTTCTCTAAGGCCTGGAGTAAGGGAAGAAACAAGCAAAGGGTAGAGAGTATCGGTTATCCGTTATCCAATAAAATGTATCCACAATTCGCTGACAGAACAATGTGATTCTTCTTAAAAACAAAAAAGGCGGAAAGTACAAAAGGAAGACAGATCGCTAAGAATTTTATTTATTTATTACAGTGGAACCCCTCGATAACAATCCCCTCAATAACAATCTCCTCCCAATTACCACCAAATTTGAAATGACGGAACAGGTTTACTATATAAATGACCTCTGAATAGCGACTACCCCTCAAACATGACCAACGACTATTGACCTCAATGAAAATCTGAGGCAATTGGAGTAAAGTTTCTTGCCAAAGAAAATCCAAAAAACAAAGTGGCGAGGATAGGATTCAAATCGAACCCGCAACCTTCGCCATGAGAGGCCACTGTCCTAACCACTCGGCCATCTCACTTCCAATTATTGACAAAAACAGCCAATGTTAGATTAGCGGCCAGGTTTATACTTACATCCCTGAGCAGGTTGGCCATGGATTCGGGCACAGTGATGATGGTGACCGTCTCTTTGTCCAGGGCCGTGGGCGTGGACGAGCCGATCTTGGACGCCGTCCAGGTGATGCCGGGAATGCCAGGGATGGCCGGGTGGAGGATCAGTCCGCTGACGTCGTGCTGGAACATCATCTCCTCTGTGTCTGACATCATAACCACGGTCGTCCTGCTGTTGTTGGGACCAAGAAGGACCTGGCAGAAAACAGAAAAAAAATTATTTTCATTTCAAAGATATCAAATAATAATAAATAAATTCCCTTTTTTCATCCCGGGGGGAAATTTGTCTATGGGGTCCAGGTGCTAGCCGCAGAGCAGCACTGCGAAGTGTGGTCATGGTCTTGAGAAAAAATCCAGTGCTTCCACTGGGATTAGAACAAATAACCTCTCAGACCAATGGAGAGTAAATTAACCACTGCGCCACCGGCTCCCCTGTTTTGTTTCGGTTCTTGAAAGTTCTGAATCTGAAGTTTCCTGGTGCAAAATGTGCTCCTACTGAAAAGCCTTTAGAGCACAGTGGTGATGAACATGGGATAGTCACTATTCCATATAAGCCGAGAGCCATTCATCCAGTTTTAGAATATTCAGTAAAGAAAATGAAGTCCTGCTGTCATTGAATTGGGACCCACGAGGCAAAAAAAATTGATTTTAAAGATTAAGTCTCTATCCTTCGGCACAGTGGACTGTTCCCCTGCTTGCCTTAAATTTTTAAAAATCTTGATTTGATCCATAGATTCTCCAGCTCAGTATCGGGCCATAATGTGTACTGATGTACTTTAGGCTCCCTGAAACGAAACGAATAGGAACTCTATGCAAAGAGTCTTTCTTTTCTTTTTGTTCATTTCTATAATTTTTTGTGTGTTTTAAGCGTTGCGAAGATGGTGGTAATTTCCTCCTGGCTTGTCTGTGTTTCGACACCTACTACCTCAAACTCATACATTCAATTGGGTTGGCCCGGCCATATTGGTTGGATGCCTCTATAAAAAGTAAAAGTCCTTTAGAGCCATGAGGCCCCTAGAACCGGTGCTTATCCTGGTTTCCGAAGCGTGAAGCGGACTGAGTGACAATACGTCACCCTTCTGGATAGGACGCTGGTCTATCGCAGATTACTTCCCCAGCTGTAAGCTGGTACCCATTTTTACACCTGGGTGGGGTGAGGCAATTGGAGTAAATTTTTTTGCCCAAGAAAAACAACAAAGTGGCAGTGATAGGATTCGAACCCACAACCTCACAATAGAAAAACCTCGAGGAAATGGAAAACCCGAGCAAGCGGTTTTGACCTATTTACTCTTTCTATTGCTAGAATGAAATATGAGTTTCAGGGGTCGCAACCTCTCCTCAAACTAGTCTTTCCAGAGTTCCCTTCATCGCATATTTTTTCCCACCTCTCCTTCCTCGCCTTGTTTTTTTAATAAAAATATTGTTTCATATGGTTTTAAATTTCTTATTTTCACAAACACTTTGATGTATAAAAAAAAAAAACACTCACAGTGATGCCACCTTTAATGTTCTTGCCAGGGAAGGTGGCCTTGATGTGGAACAGGACTTTGAAACCTGAAACGACACAAACACACAGGACATATTAGAAACACTAGTTAATAACATAACACACAAGTCATTTTAGAAACACTAGTTAACAGCATAACACACAAACACGTACAAATTTTCACCACCTATTATTATTATCACATCATATGACTATGGATTGAATAGGTCAAATGACCTTTGAGGTCAAATGAACTTTGAACTCCCTGCAGCTCACAGTTATCATTTCAAAATTAGAGACATTATAACATAATAAAAGAAGGAAAATTCCCATCCATCAACAAAACTCACCTAGAGTGGCTCCCAATTCTTCAGATGATGAGCTGGCTGTATGGGACAAATGAAATATTATAAATCATTTTTATTAAATCAAGGAGTTACATTTACTATTATTCATTGAATTCGGGGCAAATGTGCTACTGCAAAGCGCTTAGAGCATGGTGGTGATCGTGGATAAGCGCTATATAAATGCCATTTATTATCATTTATCATTGAATTCAATGTTTTTCCTTTGACTAGAAGTAAGCTTTTGTATGGATCTAATCATCATTTTTAATTCGACCTCATCTTAGCAATGGCTATGATCTTTTTTTCTTCTAAAATTGAATTAAAAAAAGAAAGTTGAAACGCATGATAAAAATAGCCTTTTTTTCTCTCTCTTTAAAATCATAAAAACAAACTCTTCACGATATCCAATTGAAACCACAACACATAATAAAAAAGTTCATTGGATTATGTTTGAGGATCTTTAAACAGAATGAGATTATCTTCTATAAATCAAAAGTTATAATTTTTTTTAAGATTTTTTCTGTTACTTCTATTACATTTGAATACCATTTTCACTTTTTTGGGAGAAAAAAAAAAAAAAAGGATAAAAGGATAATGGTATAACTAGTAACAGAACAAAGAACATTTCAGGATTCTGTTTGTTTGTTTATCGAGTCCTCTTTATACTGAAATAAACAGTGTAGGGGCCAGCCATATGTCAAGCTTTGAAGGGTGCACATGACAAATGGAAGTTAATCCAAATATCAATGAGGACTTACACCACTCATCACCTAACACATGGCTAGAAAGTCTCTGCATCAGGAATTAAAGACGAGCAGGTGATGAGCCCACTGCGTATTTCAGGATTCTGATCTTTAAAAAAAGAGGCTAAAATCATGCGTCTTCCCTTCAATGGGGGTTTATAGACAGTTGTCAGAAAAAGCAAAAAGTCTAAAATTTGACAAAATGTGAAAGATGTACACCCCTGAAACACAAATGGAATCCACACAAATATCGTACATACCAGAGGGCAGAGAAAAGCGGGCAGTCTGACCACTGCTGGCCAATGCCTCCTTCAGTCCAGTGGGAGGAGGGCTGACCAGGCTGTTGGCGCCGGCGCCCACGTTAGACATGGCCGAGAAGATGGGGATGTTTCCCTGGGTGGACTGACCGGCTGGACTCATGCCCTGGGACACAAACGTCAAAGGCGATATTAATATCAAACATAAAATATCAAGTATCAATGCATAAGTAAAATAAATAAATGGTGGCGGCATAGCTACAATGGTAGCGAGTCGGTCTGCTGTTGTCGGCAAGGCAGTGTTGCCCCTGCCCGCATGGGTTCTATCCCCCCCCCCCCCCTTTCAGCAATCTGTTTTCTATTGTGAGGAGTAATTGTTTCAGTCTACAAATCCCAGAAAAAGTTTTTCTTAGAAAAAGACCATCCAGACATTAATATTGTCATCTGATCTTACCTGACCACAACAACAAACTAAATGGAACAGGCATATAAAATAAAATAATAATAATAATTAAATTCACTTCATTCATCCCAGAGACAAATTTATCTTTAGGGACTATTCCGAGGGTTAACCGGAATAACCCAGGCGCTAGCCGCAGTGCAGCGTCACAAAGTAGGACCAAAGTCTTGAGAAAAAATATCAAGTGCTTCCATCAGAATTTGAATCAGCGACCTTTCAAATTTGAACCAAAGGCTTGTGCCTTAACCACTGCGCCACCTCCCCCCTACAGAATACACCCAATTACCTCAGACAAGGAGCCAGCCAAAGAGAAGGACGGGGTGGAGAGGGAGGGAGTATTGTTGCTGCCCATTGTGCTGACGGGCGAGGAGAAGAAGCCCGGTCCGATGACCTTCGGCGGCTGTGACTGCGGGGCATACTGCAGCGAGTGGCCCCTCAACGCCGAGGCAAAGAATCCTGGCTGAGGCATCGGCATTCGAGGTGGGGCGGGCTGAACCATTGGGGACATGGCTAGTGGCATCACAGGCGGCTCCATGCCGGACGACCGCAGCGACCAATCCTGGAAAAGAGAAAGACAAAAGAAATTCAAATGAGGAAGCCAAAATTCAATCTTCTTTCTGTTTCACACACACATCCATTCATCTATCCATACATACATCCATCCATCTATCCATCCATTCATCTATCCATCGTACATAAATGCATACGTACATACATACATACATACACCCATACATGTATATATATCATTATCATCAACATTTCCAAAGACGGTAAATTAAAAGAAGGTAACAACACCATTCCTCATAAAGCCCCCAAGAAATTTGTTTCAAATCCAGTTACCGGCAGGTGAGAATCCGGAGTGTAGTACTGTGAATACTGGTCATGGTCCCCAAAATACTCAGGGTACATGGCGGACAGATCCTCAACCGTGTGCTCGAGGTCTTCCTCGTCGTCCAGCTGCTGCTGCTCCTCCTCTTCCACTCCTACCACCACGCCTCCCATCTGAGTCTTGAACTTGCCGACCTGGGACGATCTGGCACCGGGAAGGCCGCTGGGCCGGAAGTTTGCGCCGACCGTCGCAGCGTGGGGTGGTGCAGGGATGGGCGAGTTGAGGAGGTAGCCAGGGTAGGGCTGCAGTCCAGGGGTGCCCTGGGGGGGTGGGGGGAAACCTGCGTAGGCGCCCCGAGATTGTTGAGCCAGGTGGGGTGCCACCATGATCGGTGGTCCCTGCGGCATTCCACCGGGGGGTTGGAGGGGGGGACTGGTCAGCATGGTGGACTTGAGGCTGATGATTTCCGTCTGCAGAAAAAAAATACAAATGAGTGATAAATCTAGCATTATATTTTTATAAATGTTATTTGTTTGGGCATGTAAATAGAATGATTGAAAATAGGATTCCGAAACAGGTTTTGGAATGTAGGCAACAAGGTAAATTACCAAGGG
>JARDUL010122046.1:14121-28204 GCA_030265205.1 Dirona pellucida
GATTGTGAGAGAAAACAAAAGGTTTGCTTTTTGGTGCTTAAAACACTGAGGTTATATAAACACCAACAGACTCTCAGTTGCCTGTTCAATTCCTACATCCCTAGGCCTTGCTATCCCTAAAAAATTATAGTTATATATATGCAGCAAAATAATAGCACCACAAAATAATATTGACACAAGGAAAAAGAGAATGTGACTCTACGAGAAGTAACCCACTGACCACACACAAAATCTAACACAGACACATCAGGAATGGGAAACAAAAGTATGCATGTACACATACACACTCTAGACTAGGTGTAAAACAACAATATAGAAAACCCAAAGGAGTATATATAGATATTACAATTAAAAATAAACCCAGAGTCCATTCATATTTTTTTTCATTCACAACAACAAACCAAAGTCAAGGAAGCTAAGATCTTCACATCCACGTAAATCATAGGGCTAGGATTTATAAGGCACAATACATTATAAAACTCAAATCAACAACAACGATAAAATAAGAGGAAGAGGAGGAGCAATGGCCAATAAATTCAGGCACAACAGCCCCCATACCTGGAATTTAAGTTTTTCCTCATACTGTAAGCTTGGTGCTTTCTGAATGGATACACACAGCAGACAGAGGATTTTGTTTAAAGTGTTTACTATCACATCTCACATAAGGTGCATCAAGTGTACAAGTAACATACAATATAGCATATATAAATGTTCATAGAAATACATCACATTATTTGTAAACACAAATGAAAATATTCAGATAGTAAATCTTGCTTTAAAAAACCCCAATAAGTATGCATATCCATCCCCCCCCCCCCAACCCCCCTTACTTTTTAAATGATTGCGTACATTGTGAGAAAAGGACAAAGAATTTATGTTTTCTAAACTGGACATTTAATATCCCTCTTAAAACAGCTCTTTGTATGATCATAATACAAAGGTTTAAAATAATATGCTGAACCCATTTGAAGTTCACATTGGTTACAATAGAATCACAAAAACTGACCAGTGCTGATACACCAAAGCCTTACAAAATCGATAGCAAATCTATGGTGTATCTTGCATAATATTAATATGAGCAATCCAAAAACTGTGACTGTTCTGAAGGTACGAATTAGAATTGGGACTTTATTCAATCTTCTGCAAAAGACTGCCTACATTGTAGCTAAAGCATAATATGCTAAATCAAGCAAAAAGGTCACCACCATGACTTATAGCACATTCATACTTGATGCTTAACAGAGAAAGACATTAATAATAGTCTATTTGCAAAGTCTGTTTATTCAGTCTCCATAAATAAGACTCTTTATGGGATTCAAGGACCACAAAGTACCTTCATTTTTGAAAAAAAAATGTTAGCAATACCATGGACCACCTTCACACTCTCACACAAATTAATTTCACTTTTGGATCCTCCCAACCCCCAAGCTCTTTGGAATTGCTCATACATGGTACCAAAGTTGTGTGAATGCTTAAAAACAATACTATGAATATCCTTCGTCGGAATATTTTTATTAAAACAAACATGTGTATGACATTATCCAGAAAAAAATGGTCTGGTCAAAACATCATGCTTTATTTCATCCGAAGGGTTTGTGTGTGTGGGGGGTGGGGGGTGGAAAGAAGGTTTGTCAGAGGGGACATGATGCGATAGGGTTCAAGAACCCAAACAACAAACTAAGAACAAGAACAGAGTTTAGAAAACAGAACTTGTTCAACGGCGTTAATCAAGAAGAGTGTTTGCATTGCCTGAGAATGGAATCAAATAACTCTAAATCTGACAGGAGGATGTGGTACTTACTGCATTAAATTGTGCAGATTCTACCTTGCTCTATCCCAATTCTGCTCCCTTAACCATTCACATACTTTGTGAATAAATACATGCCTACAGTCCTTTTAATTAAGACCCCCCCCCCCCCCCCCCCCCACACACACACAAAATAATAAATAAATGAATAAATAAATAATAAAACAATAAATTAAAGTATCAAACTGGATTCCACCTGCATAAACGCTAATTTTCTAATGCAAAATTTTGACTTAGAATATTGAGATAACTTGTCGACAAAGCGTGGATTACACATTATACAAAACCTTATATTTCGAGTATTCTAAAGCAACTGAATTATCAAATATATCATGAAACTACTTGATAATTTGAATCCTTAATGTTAAAATTATCTGACAAAGGCAAAGGAAAAAAAGGAGAAAAAAACGATTGTCGTCTCGCGCAGTAATTCATAGAATAGTAAAAAAAAGAAGCAACAGAATTATTCATTCACTAAAATTATTTTGCAAGGATTTTAGCAGCGTTGTAGTCATCTACTGGACTGATAAAACGGAGGGGAGAAACTAACCTTTTGCCACTAGTACTGGATGTGGTTGAAGTATGTCGTGCCACATGTCTCTTGGCTGCAAGGGAGCTGTTAGTGTTACTGAGGTTGCTGTTGGCACTGTGCGAGACAACCTTGGATGACTTGAGAGGTGACATGATACCCTGAGCACTTTTACTACCCAATTGCCTAGCTGGCTGAGTGGTGGAACGCTTGTGACCTTTGGACTCTTCATAGCTGATTTGGTATGTGTTGTTATAGGAAGTCGGATTTGATTGTGGGTAGTGAGGTTATTCCATCCAAATGAGGGATTAAAAGGGAAGAACAGGAAAGAGAGAAATTAATTTTAAAATCTGATGGCAAAGGGCGTGTATCAGATGATTAGGAAAGTGAGAAAACAAATTTGTAATAGGTACAGATGGACAAGGAAAAAAACCAAAACAAAACAAACAATGAAGCCATTTGTTCTCGGAAAAAAAAATGCAGGACACCTAGGTGTATAGTTAATGAAGATAGATTCAATGCTGACGCAGATTTGTTTATATGGCAATTTGAGAAAACAAAAACCAACTAAATGTTGGGTTGCTCCCAACCAATCAAAGTAACTACTTAGTCCATTGCTGTTCTTAATTTTTTTTTACTTATAAATTTCAAACTGCATTTAATTCATGGTGGCTGGGACACCCGAGCTTTTGAATATGGGCACTTTGTGTGTTCACTGTCAAAGGCTGATTAGAAGTATAACAGGGTTTGGACAACAAACCAACAAATCAAAGCATGCAGGAGAATTAACGTTAATTCTTTTTTTCTACACATTAATTTCTTAGACATGCCAATTCACGCATATGAATGAATGAATGGAAATTTCTTACAGCACTCGATAACTCTAATTCTTCCAACGCAAGAAAAGAAAGTGAAAAGATCAAATAAACATGAATACAATATATTATAATGTATATGATATGTAGTTATATGGAATATAGATTTAGTATCATTTAAATGACTGATACATGTTCAGAAATATAGTTATGTTCTTTAGACCAAAATACCATATTAATGATTATCAGAAAACTCAAAACATCACTCCTTCTAACAAGTGAGCCCAGGGCACAGCAATTGAGTACTTACACAATAGCGCCTGTTGTCGCTGATCTTGAGTGCTTTCCACGTAACAATTTCAACTGGTTCAATTTGTCTCCTTGTGTTTCTCCTGCTGAGCTTCTTGTCACTGGCCCTGAATACAACTACAGGGACAAATGGAAATAAAGCACATATCTTAAGTATAATCTTGGAAATGATTTTTTAGAAGGATTTAATATTCGCAAACAGTGGACAGCTATCAGGTAACAACATAGTCTACAATTGCGGAATCAGTGTTTGATAGGCATTGGGTGAGCTTGTACCTTTCATCACACTATATTTGACTGATTATTAAGTTGGGTTGGCCACTTGGAAAACAAGCAAGAAGGGATCTAAAGGGCATTAGGTCGCCTCAGGGGAAAAGGAAAAAATATATCAGAACTAGAATTCCTTTTTAAAAAAGGGGCTTCAGTTACCTCACAGAAGTAATTCTTCAACGATACATGAAATAATAAAAAACAAGACAACAAGCATTTTACACTAACTATGGCCTCACATATACAGGCCTGCGAGAACTAGAATATAAAAATCTGGGAAATTTGCAATAAGAAACTGGGAAAGTTCCAAAATATGGAACATCATAAAGCATTATGTCAATATCAAAATATGGGCTACACAAGAAACTTACATTTTCATACATGTTACTATATCTATTATCATTTTCAACTGGGTCATCAATCCGCATATCATCCACACCAGACAGCAACTTGGACACAGAAGTTTGCCTTTCCCTTTTCGCCTTTCCTTGAATCTCTCTGTGCCTGTCTCCCAAATTCCACATCCAGGCTTGTTTTCTGAGATTTTAAAAAAATACCAATGAAAGTATGGCAAGAAACAATATCAGAGGTGACAGAAAAGAGGTGGTGTAGGTATTTGGATGCAAAGAGGAAACTCTGTCCGCACTTAACCTTACACCGAAAGGTAGAAAGGAAATGATAAAGAAACACCAATGAAAGGCCAATTTTTACAAGCAACAATCGCTTTTCAATAAAAAATTTAAAACTGTTCTATAATTGTTGAAAAACATGTATTTTGACTTCAGGTTCAGCAGTGAGGAATTGATTGAAAGTGTGAAACTGTTACTAAAGATGAAATTTCACTAATGCCTGAAAAATAATCTTGTGATTTCTTTCAGTACTCCCCAAACAACAAGGGCAAGTTGTGGGTAAATAATCTAATCACTACTTTGCCTTAGTAAACTAGCCACCCGTCTTACAGCATGTACAAGTAAAATTGATTACAAACAACAAAAGATATTCAATTTCAGTTAATTCAATTCATTGAAGCCAAGCAATTCATTTTAATTTCTTAAAACAAGCATATCAAAAGTTTTCAATCATTTCAAACAATTTTCAACTCATAATTTGATTTTAACCTAAGTATTGCACAAACAACACAAAGGAGGAGCCACAAAGGTTAAGTCAGTGCACTCTCAAGACTAAGGTCATGGGTTCCAATCCTACCAAAGTCATCTCCTTGTTTTCCTTGGGGAAGAAATTTTGCTCTAATTGCCTCGCTCAACCGAGGTGTAGAAATGGTTACCACTATACAACTAGGTAAGTAATCTCCGATAGACCAGCGTCCTATCCAGCTTCACACTACAGAAACCATGATAAGCACCTCCCCTATGATACTCAATGCGCTTAAGGACTTACTTTACTTACTACACCAAATGGTGGGGGTTTGAGTCTGGCCTTCGACAATGCGTTTTTTACTTGAGCAAAAATGACAAATCCTTTTGTCTTCGCGTAAGCTATTTTAGCCTTTTATTAAAAACATACTTTAAAGACCTTGTGGACAACATAAGGCAATCAACTTTTAAAAAAGTATTCTGGTTAAAAAATAATGTTATCGATCCATTCCCATTTACATTAGCAGTCGAAAACAAGTCTTACTCTTCCAAAAAGTTCTGTTGAGGACCAATGATGGATCCTGGTCTGCATATCCTGCACCATGCTATGCACTCTGCTGCAGTAAATTTGTAGTGTTTCATCATGTAACATGCAATCAGTGTGCCTGTTCTGCCCAAGCCAGCTGTAAAAAAAAAAAAAAGGAAAAAAGTGATTACTGATATGTAATAATAATATAGCCGGTGAAGATAACATACCCAATCAACTTGCTTTGCCAACAACTGATTTCTCACATTACCAATGGTTGCATTCTTAACAACTATCTATTCCCTCTATGTCTATCAATGGATTACTTTCTAGATCCTCGTGTTTCTAACATTTACAACAAGGCAAAAAAATGAATTCAAATGACATATACGCAAAACCCGAGATAATATCAAGGATAGAACCAGTTCCTCAAACAAGAAATACATTAACAGAAAACAAAAGTCAGACACATCAGGACAAAAAATATGAAGAAAAAAACCAAACTCCCCCAAAGTTGTTGGGTTTTTTTCCTTTGACATAAACCGTTTTTTAATTCAAGGTCATAATCAAAAGACATTATCTAAAAATTTAGTCTCATATTTACCTTTACAATGTACAGCTACTGCACCATCTGTAGCTTCTGAGAGATCCAAGAACTGCTTGACGATAGATTCACTAGGGACGCTCCCATCAATGAAAAACAAGTCATGGTGGTCAAATCCACCATCTATGAACCTCCTGGCATCATAGATCTTTTTATTAAGTCGCACAATGCTAGAGACACCAGTTTTACGGAAATAGGCAAAGTATGCCTCTGGTGCATGTAGAGGATAACCTGTTGAAAAAGGTTAATACAACAATGAACATTGAGAATGAAAACCACTTTGACGCTTTCTTTTTCAAATCCAAGTAGAGTGGTCAAGTTTGTTTCAATATCTGTAGTCTTTTACCATAGACTAGCCGAGTTTGATCTTGTGTCACATACCAACAGTCAGTAGAGTGGGAGTGGGCTCTCTTTGCCTCTTGTTCACTAAATTACTTTTAATATTAAATATCTGCTTAAAACGTGTTTGATTATTCGCTTCAATCCACCCCAACCTTATTACATCCAATCTTTCATTTCCCTTGAAATGCCTTCCCCCTCTCCAGACAGCACAGACATGTTTACAAATTCAAGCATTACTCTTTTTCAATGTTTGACATTCTCCATTTTAAAATTTGATATTAACCATTTGCTCTTTCAAATTCCCTGTAAAAAACATTACCATTCTCTATCTTTGATTTTGGATGTGGTCCACAAAAGGCCAAATATTTGTTTGGAACAATCCAGTTGAAATCTCCATTTTCCACTTTCTGCAAACAAAAATAATAACGTTTCATTGCACTCAGTGTGACAAAGGTCATCTTGAAGGTATTCCTATCATTTTTAACACAGGAAAACTTTTATAAAAAAAAACTAAACAAATTAGATTGGCAAAGTATCAAATTGCACACTATAATCAAGTTGTTAAAGATACAAACCTCATAGTGCTCATACTCGTCCACATCAAAAGTTTCAAAGTTGAAAAAGCCATTCACAAGAGCCTGAAAAAAATAAAAGTCAAAAATGCTTTGTCATATATATATACTTCGAAGTAAAAGTTGGGGGTTTGTCCTTTTTGACATGCTAACATGATCAGTCATTACAATTTTTTCAATAGGAAGAAAACAGTGTCAAACCCTATTTTCCTAACATCTTTCTCATCAAAACAGAGACACAAAGAAACAACAACATAGAATCACTTACTTTACACAAGGTCAAAATGAAATGCAGGTTTCATAGCTGCTTAATAAAGCAATTTTATTCTCTACAAACCATGGTAGAGTTAAGAGAAGAACAAATAAGAATTGCATTGGACAATCTTTTTTGCAAAACTCTCTTTCACAAACCTTTTATTTGACCATCCTGACCATGTACTTCAAAATCAAGGGCTTGAGCATTTCTGTAATTACTTTGTAGTCCAAACGCAGAGAAGAGTTAAGAATGGTCAGTCTTGATACATTCTCAGAGGCCCAAATCACATTTCTATCGTCTGTGAATTGATCAACCCTTGTATCTAAAACCATGAAGTATCGATTAAGTTAGTTACTCACTAATTTAAAAATGTATCTAATAATAGAGACAGTGTTCACCCCCCCCCCCCCCCACCCCCAAATCAAAACAGGAAAGTATGTCAAGGGCAGAGACTGAATAAATCATTTACCTTATTCAAACCATGTAGACAGTCAAGCAATGTGAGATTGTAGGAGCAAGGTCCAAAAGATGCATCTCTGAAAATCAAGTTTGGAAATGTTTTATATCATAAACATTCATAACATGACACTTCTAACTTATCATACGTCTCTACTCCAACTATATTCACTGGTAAAAGCTTAAAAGTAAGTTTATTCTTTTCATTCGTAATAGGACTATAATAATATCAAAATTGAATAATTCTTTTTTTCTAAACAAAATTTGAAGGTATTATGATGTGTATACAATATAGAAAAACAATTTGATATGGATTCATTTATACGGTATACCTGAAGGGAAGAAAAGGTGGATTTGAGCCTGCTACCAAGGGTCTGTATGCTTCTTCGGGGGTCTTCTTAAGGTAGATAATCTAATAGAATGGATAATGATAATAATAGGTTATTCTTAAAAACATAAATTCAACTCTCTCTATTCTTTAACTTTAATAATGTGACAAGCACAAAAATCACAATGAGCATGATAGAGCAAATGTGCCCGTTATCAAACCCATTAAAAAAATATTAATTCCATGTTGTACATATATAATGCTTTCTTTATAATCATAAACACAACAAATTGACATGAGACACAGCCTGTTTCATTGCTAAAAAGCTTTGTGTACTTGAAGCAATTGAAGCTTCTCTTACTATGACTTATTGGTGTCAGCTAACTCATTCCCCTCGCTTCTGGTGAGAATATTCTCTGTATGATATGACTGTCTTCATTGTCGTTTTTGCATGTCCTTACATGATGGTTATCATTCTAAATCTGCCAGAGGCACAAGTTTCTTCACCATTCAAGCCTTTACAAAACTGCCAACCAAAATAGGGACATTTTTAAGGTGGTGAAGCTTAGTGCACACAAAATCATATATATTGTGCTTTCACCAAAGCAAAACCGGGACAGCCCGAAATATTTGTCATGCTTGGCATGTCTGCCTTGCCTAAAGTGAAGGCAAGTTGGCATCATCTAGTCAACAAAGCAACAACATAGATTGTGGCGGGACATGAACTCAGACAGTCTAGAACAAACTATCTTAACAAAGAAAGAGAAAAAATATCACTATTACTTACAGCATAAGCGGAGATCATAAAAGCTGCATTGGCTCGTTTTCTAGCATCAAAACTAGTGTAGTGAACAATACGTTTCTTGGCTAAAGAAAAGGACTTGAGTTTTTTGTTCACTTTACAACAGTAGCGATACAACAGTCCCAAGTTCACAGGCCCAAAGTCTGCATAAAAGCTGAAATAATACAAAGAAACATGAGTTATATATATGAATCATGAATGAATGAAAATTCTTGGTCAATAGTGGAAAAAGCACTACACAAAAGGACACGGATTTTGATCACAACTACTTTAATTTTCTGTGTAAGAATAAAAAATGAGTTTATAGTTGATCGACATATATTCATATTGCCTGACATATATATATGCAACAAAGCATGGTTAATGACATCATGTGCTAGCCTTAGGAGAGTGTTTGTTTGAGGTTGATGGGAAGTTTGGGAGTGAATTTTTTTAAACTATAATTGTTGAAATCTATTTATATTTTTAAATTGAGGATCAACTCTTGGCTGGAAAGTAGGAATAATAACTGTTGGCAACTTACTTTTCATAGACAAGCTCATCATCAACACAAAAATAGTGTGTATTTGCAGTCGACTTTGGTTTTGTCCGCAAGGAAGCAAAGTAAAGTCGATCTGAAAAGAAAAAAAGAAAAAAAGAACTTTGTGAGATCATTTGCAATCTTTGAATTTGTTGAACAAAATATTAAAGCTAACACATATGACAAGATTGATGCACAGACTGAAATGAAAAACATTGGGTGACGGCGAACATACTTCACACCTTTCCTTCACACTGCCAATGCCCAGAATTTATCGTCTCCAGTGTTGCCCGACTGCCCAGTCTACCTGTCAAACACTTGCTTCTGGTTCCACACATCTATTTTTGTTTAGCTGTTTATGTTCCATATATGATATGTTTGTCAGCTGAACTGAAACATTGATATTGGGTTGTTTTTTTGTTCTACCATATAATGTAGGGCATTATCTTTTTCGAATTCCATTTATTTTGAGCATCATCAGCAGAGCTGCCAACCCCAAACCGAGAGAAAGTGAACAATCAATTAGCAAAAAGTGAAAAAAAAGAGAAAAATATTGCAGTTGTTGACAAATTATGATGTGTATGCCTTGATCATACCATCTAAATCAGACTCAATACTGAACCATTAGGTAAACACAATATATTGGGTACCCTGTGTAGCCAAGAGACTACAGTTTAAAATTCTACCGTCACAACCTCATCCATCTTACTTGTCAAGTCTCAACATTTTCTAAAAATGTTGATGAATGATTGGGAAGGGCAGATGACATATATATAACAGGCTATCACATGACATCTCACTCCACTTTCATCTGCATCAGACAAGACTCCATTGGCATGTTCCAAAACTAGTTATTTTGGTACACACGAACAGTAAGTAACAATGGATCGACAGGACAGAGCTTCTTTTACAGTGTGTACCCAAGACTCATGGTCACCGAAAAGACACAGCTCTACAAAATAGTAAATAAAAAACTTAGGTACAGAAGAATTAGAATTGGGTAAAGATACAGCTCAAATACAGTGGAACCTCTCTCATTGGGAAACCCTGGAAATGGGGATGAAATCTCAGGAACAGATTTTTTTATATTCATGTTAATAACATTGTTACCTCCATAATCGGGACAGGGGGGGGGGGGGGGCTTTTACACTGTATGACATTTCATTCCTTATTTCACTTCCTTGGTTAAGAAACCTTAATAAGATTGTTGTACAAAGGAGGTAACAAAATAGCCATACATAATTGTATGAAGTATGTAAGCTAGATGTCAGAATCCTGCAACGAGGATTGCCTTGACATGGCAGAAGGGCAAACAGGATCTCATTATAGGGAGAAAAGCAAAATCCCCACTGACGCTGCAAATCGGGAAACCTGGTTGATCGGGACAGCTTTCAAAACTCCCACCCTTTCTCATCACAGGATTAGAACCTTGATATATAATGGGCCTCACGCATAAAAGGACTAAAGATATTTAAAAGATATCCTAGCATTTAAGACGAACTGGTGGGGCATCACAACAACCTGCCACACCCACTTTTGAATTATACCCTTCAGTGCTGGTTTTTCATGTAATGATTCATTTGGAAAAATGTGCAGCAGCCAGTAGATTCATAAAGTTCGAATTGTCACTGTATTCACACTTTGAAATGGATGCCATTACTGCTTTTTACTGTATTCCGTTATCAAACCCTTCTTTAGTCCTTAGTCTTTACTTTTACTTTACTTTACCCCTGTGCTCTGGTGGGTTGAAAACCTCCCGTAGTATTGCAGCTACCTATCTAAATCTAATCAGGGAGAGTTTCAAAATGCTACTACTGTGCTGAGATGCTTCCCACTTTAATTTTCTAATTTGCGTTTTGAGCAAGATAGCTATGATCAGTCATAATCTACAACTACAACACAAAATATAATTCATCCCTTGTGTTAGTGTTAGAAAATAGCAATCTCTGAAAATCGAATCTTTTAAACCACGCGTTAACTTAAATATATGAAGAAATTCTGCCAGGCTGTAACTGTAACAGTGTAGCATCACTGAGAGTGAGAGTGAGACAGTGTCAGGAGCAAGATCTGACAAGTTTTTCAGTCTCAGCTCCCTCCTCCATGCCATATATATATGACTCTATGACATGATAATGATGATCAATGACAGTACATTATAAATCCATCAAGATAATTCAGTTATAACATTAAAGAAGAAAATGGTAGGTCAACAATCCAATCATCACACAAGTGAATTAGACAAGAGTTTTGTTGATGTGTGTGAGTGTGTGGTGTGTTGGCAGTGGTGGTGAGAAATCATGATGAGAATGAGAGAGAGAAAAGAAGAGTGGTTGCGGTTCTACTTCTAACTTCTAGTCACAAAGCTCATAAACGAATTTCAATTTCCTAGTCCAGCAGGTCAACCTGTAAATTCATTCTTATTTAAGAAACTTCGATAAAATTACACTTTACCTTTGATAAATTCAGAGGCACATCCAATTATTTCATTTTCTTCTGCCATTCTTTAGATGAGTTGTTTTATTTCCCCAGGAGGTCCCTAACAACTTGTTTTGTTGACGATCCTGTGTTTGTTGACGTAAAAGCTTGTCCCGAAAAACGTTATGGGAGACTATCTGGCCTGTTAACTAAGGAAGTATTGTACTTCAGGATTCAGTTTCTAATTGTTATTTGCTGGGTGACAGTTATTTCAAGATAAAAGATGAATTTAAACTGAAACTGAAATATCTACTTGTCACGGATATAGAATCGGAACAGCCATGTTTGAATGGAGGAAATGGGCCACTAGAGATCATGTGACAGTTTTAAGCGAATAGTAAAGCTTGTAACAACTGTCTCCATGACGATTTGAAAGTTGGCCAATCGTAATACGTAGTACATCTCAAAACTGCATTTCGTCAACATTGAACTCTCCTTGCTGAAAATAAATTCTTCTATATAGATAGAATAATATACACTCAACTGTTTGTTTACAGACAAGGCACAGGGTCTTTGGCCTTTGGGTCTTGCACTAATGCACCCTTTATGATACAATAAAGACTAAGATGTGTCTAGCCTAGACAGCCCGTAGCACAGGCTGGCAGGCTTTATTCAATTATCCCGCAGCAGGCCACGTCATTCAAAGTCATTATCAACACAATGGGGAGCAAACAATAAGGCAGGCTGTTAGGCGCATTGTACTGACATAATGTTTGTAACCGGCTACTCATTCACATCTCAGTCGGGTGAAGAAAACATGCCTGAGAAGTCATTCCCAGCGAGTCAACGTGTGGTTTAACATTGACATGGTATGAGCCCTAGATCTCACGACCTCATGGCCGCAGCCTTAAGTACCTCTCGGCATGTCCGATCCTCTTGCACACACTCGCACAACGAACACACGCTCCTAAAAACGTATCCAGTGATCTTAACTTTTAAAAAGGAACATGTCAACGAAGATAAATAATTCAGCAACGGTACCCTTGGTAAAAGTTATCAGGGCCCTGCTTGCCTTGTTTAAGCACCTATTAATGTTATTTATTATTTTTAGTTACCCTATAGCAAAACCAAAGAATGGGGAAAAGAAGAAACTCGGGAATCCCTGAAACCTTTCTGTATAATACCCATTCATTATCTTCTCTGTCCTTGAAGCTGTGACATTATCATTTTTATTGTTGTTATTTTCGTTTTATCCTCCCATTCATCCAAATCACCATAATCTGACAATACTTTGTGATGCATTCTTGCATAAAATATAATATTCGCTATCGCGTTGCAGTTGACCCAGACCACAGCTTTCCCCAGACCCAGATACTTTGTGACGAGGAGGTCCTGAATTCGAATCTGAGAATGAACAACCGGGTTGTTCATTCTCAGTCTCAGATTCGAACCCAGGACCTCCTCAACCCTTTGGGCCGTTCAGGGTTACAATAATCAGTCCCGAAAGTCACATCGTAGATTGGCTTTGCTTTTGTTGTGTTGTTGTCATTGTCTTTGTTGTTGTTACTGCTGTTGTGATTGAGCAGGAGGTGCTTGGGCTCTTCTCTTGTCGTGGAATTTGCAGGTTGTGTTTTTATCGGATATTTAATTCCATAAAGAGTATTCCACGAGTCAGGCTGAGGGCTGAGTGTGTGTGTGTGTGTGTGTGTGTGTGTGCGTGTGTGTGCGTGTGTGTGTGGGTGTGTGTGTGTGAGTGAGTGGGAAAAAAGGGGGTGGAGGGAGGTTGCCTCTGGTGTCATTGCGTGTTGGACACTCAAATAGTGGTGTCGAACTTTTTCATAGGGGTGAAACCCAGATGGCACTTTGTGGTGTGTTGGGGATATAATCTGTACAAATGTGTGAAATGTGTGTTTAGAGAGTGGGACAGACCGTGTTCGTGGTGATCCTCAAACACTCGATAACAAAAACCAGATAAGAAAAACCAGATTGACAATAAAATGCTAGTCTGCCCTTGGTATGAGTCCAAATGACTTCCTTGGTATCAAGTCGATAGCCAAATGGTTAGGCTACTGGACTCGAGATCGAGAGGTACTAAGTTTGAATCCTGGCATCGTTAGGCTCGATCTTGAATCCTTAATGATAATAAAAACCCATCTCTGCACGCTTTTACTTGGTGCAAGCAAATGAGAACCTGGCTATAGGCAGAGACAGTTGCTAAGCAAGGGAGGTAAAGAGCTAGGCATTCATATCTCACACTCTATTCTATGTAATTTATTCATAATTTGATAATATTATATGATCAAAGATTAGATCAATGTCCAACTTTTGGCATATTCCCACATTTAATTAGCTATTTACTGCCTCTTTGGTAAAATTTCCACAGTTTCTATAACTGTTGGGTGAACACCTGAGGCTACATTACCATGTTGTCTGGTCCA
>JARDUL010122047.1:0-19502 GCA_030265205.1 Dirona pellucida
CCCCTCCCCCCCCCCCCCCCCCCCTCCATACAATTACAACATTTTTGTAAATAATTTGTTGCCCAAGATCAGGTAAAAGTCAATTGCATGATGTTTATTACCAGAATGATTACAGTTTACCGATCCTTGAACGACTTAAACATTTATGTCAGAAACAATGTTTAAACAGAAAACACAATACGTGGTAACCAGTTTTACATTTGGCCAAAGAGAAAAATACAATTGCAAATGGAAAACTTAAAAACTAAAATTTTGATGCTTACAAGAGAAAAATAAAATAAAATTAATTCACAATTAAAAACATCACTTCTTAATACTATTTTATGCAGTTTGAGAATGTCAATTTAATCATCTTATCATCTCTGATCTCTTCAATAACGAAACATTTTTCATATAATTTTTTATAAATATTTGGGTTTTTTTCTACCGGACATTCCAGGTGTCCCCATCGTTCACTTGATCTCCTCTCCTTTCCCCCACGTGTGGCATGAATTGACTGATACGTGGGAAAACCTGGATTTTGATCTCATCGACAACTTCAGTCGGATATTCCGAGTTTTTGTGTCAAACCTGCTTCACTTGCAGCCGGAGAACCAGGGATGTCGTAAAAAGTAGGAACTTGTTGTTAGGTTCAGATTGCCTTGCTTGCATGGTGCTCCTTGTGTAGTATTGTTTCCCCCTGTCAAGCATCATGGATCATTGTTTGCTTTATTCAACATTTAATTTATTTTTATTTATTTATTTATTTTTTACTTCTTTACTTGATTGCTTACAAAGGATATTTTCTTTCTGCACATAGTTCACATCCCTTTTTTCGTCCATTTTTTTCATCAGTTCCAATTTTTTGTGACTTGAATTATTATGTTGTGTAAATTGAATTAACATACTACCTATACATCTCTGTTTTATGCAAGGTTTTCTATGATCTAAGTTTAACTTATTTCTTTGTAACAAAATGGTTCTTGGGAATTTATAACTTATTTATTGAATCTCTTATCATGTGCCAGGTGTGGGAAATCATAAACTTATTTAACTTTGCCCTCTATTATGTAACACACCTGGTAAATAAGGTTTGAAAATGTATTTGTATTTATTTATTTATTTCCTTCATTAACAAAAGAGTTTGATCATAAATGAACATTTTTTTGTGATATTATATTATGTAAAATGATGCTTCTTTGTTGTTTTTGCTTGTCTTCGGTGCTTGATCCAAAGCGATTCCAGTTCTATATTCAGTAGAGCCAGTCTTTACACTGCTCTTCTGAATGAAAGGGAAGTAAATTGATAAGAAAAAAACAATTTCCAAAGTAATGTTTGATTATTTGATTTGCTGAAATTGTGTTGGTTTTCTTTAAATCGGGGAAAAAAATAAATAAATTATATTTAAAAATAAAAGAAATTGAGAAAGATTATACTTCACAGTTGGATGATCAATCAATTTGAAAGTCAAAAACAAATGTCAAAATTTTGATAAAATATGATGCAATCACAGAGCTTTTTTCTTATGGATAAGAAAATAATGATGTCATGAGGCAGGTACTTGAAATGTTTGAATCGATCATGACAATGACAAGGCTTAGAAACTTTTAAAAATGTAATTTTCCTGCCAGTCTTGCTATAGCATCACTTTTCATGAATGAAGAATCATGACAAACTAGCTGACTAAATAGTTTTTAACAATTTGATTGTACATGTTTTGGAATGAAAGTTTACAGCATATAATTTTTTTAAAGTTTCATGGGTTTTTTTGGTGTACGTGTAAAATGTTTATAATATATATATAGATTATTTATATGTCTAGCTGTTTATGCCACATATTTGCTGCTTGGTCAGAGAATCTACTTTAAGTTTTTCTGGCGTTTACTGTGAGTCTTAAATGTGGGTTGGCTGGTCTATAGATAATTAAATTTAAATTTACAGATTCCTTTATAATTTGTTATTGTATTTAACTTTAAATTTAAGACAGTAAGATTTGATAATCATGGAAGCAAATTTACTATGCGTCCGTCGATAATCATGGAAGCAAATTTACTATGCGTCCGTCCATTTTGTGTCACCATGGCATTCATTCTAGCTTAAATCAAATACATTTTTTGACAATTTCAATTTTCAACATATCAATTTCTATTGTCTTGAAACTTTGTTCTACATTTATCAAGTATCAAGAAAACTTGTACACCTTTACCGGTGATCTTACACTTTTTATTTTCTGCATCTTTTGTACTCTCTTTCTTAGTATGGATTTGGCAGCACTGTTACTGTCCGGTGTTAATTCTGTAATTGTGGATTTTGAAGGGGAAAATATCAAATTCAAGCACAAACTTTTTAATTCCCATTGTGATCGAATTATTACAGGCTGTCCCTCGGAAACAAAGCCTTTTTAAACCATCCCATTTCAATGTAACCACCTTCTGTGAGTTGGATGGAATTTTTCATAATAAAACTGGCCTACCGAAAGTGATAAGACCCCAAACAGTCAGGTCCCCAACTCACCATGATCAGTTTCTATTGTACTTATTGTTAAGCAATATCAAACAATTTCCAAAGGTAAAAACGAGTTGAATTTCTCACTAACCTCTTCATATTTGTTTTATCAAACTATAACAATAACAAGCAACAGCATGTTCTTCGCTGACCATTTGGGGTCCTCTCACTGTAGTTTGTGCCAGAGTTGGTCATCAAAATATTGCAAGTCTTCAGCTGTTTACAAGCTTTAAGTTTAAGGAAGACAATGCAGTTGTTACAAATGTGGAAGTGTTTTTATTTTGATTAGTGTTAGTCCTAGTAAGTGACATGAGTTATGAGTTTTACATAGAACTGTTTCAACTTAAATACAAATTTGACTTATAGATTAGGTTGACGTAGGAATGGAACTCGTTCATAGTCTGTACACTATAATTTTCATAATGTGTGATGACAAATGATATGGTTGTGAGTTCCAATAATATTTCAAATTTCAACTTTTACCCTAACTTCTCAAATGATATGTGTGACTTAATGTGATAAACTAGAAAAAAAAGTTTTTAGAATTATGGTCTAAATCGTTTATCATGAAAAAATATTTATTCAAGAAGGATAGTCGAAATTTGACGAATTGATTTATGAATTGTTTTTAAAATTTTATTTTTAATTTTCACAATTTTGATTTTGATGTAGAAAGCTTTGATTTAAATGAATTTAGATGAATATAGCTTGTTGCCCTTAATGCATGTATGTTCTATCATATCTCTAGCAAGGCTCGGACTCTTGAGATGGACACAGGCTTGACCTTCCCTGCAGTTGTTGGCTTGGTTTTATTTCTGTTCCTGATTTCATGGAACTGAAACCTTTCGTTGCAACCATGTTGTTGATTGTTATGCTTTGCATTTTGAAGTATCCAAATACCTCATGCTGTAGCCTCCAATGTGATACATTTGCCTTTAGAAAAATACAAAAATGTCCTTTTTTTTCTCCTCCCCTTTGCCTTTTGTATGGTGTTGCTTGCTCTATAAACAAAATGAACATGTTTTTATGAACATTGAATGAAATATGAAGATTATTGCAAGAGTGTCCCTAAAGCTTTGTTTTTTTCCCGTTTTATGAATGTGTGTTCAGATCTTTTCCATAATTTGTATTCTATTATTCAAACACAAATTCCAAATTACTATTTTCTGCATTGTGCCTTTTCATATTTCATGTAAACATATTTATTTTTTTAATTGAAAAGAAATACAAAGTTGTTTAAATCTATTTCTAAGATTTTATAAAGGCACTCTTATTATTCTTGACGATATATATATATATATATATATGAGCGTTTATGACCTATGAACTTGTTTCAGCCAAAAAATTTGTTGTTCTTTTTTTTTCTCCATAGTTTGATACTGATGTGCCTAAAAACATACTGCTTAACTTTTGTCCACTCTTTGTCAAATTAGTACTTAACATCACACCTCTATTATTTTCTACATCTCAGAGTTCATCAAGAATTATGACCTTTGAACCCAGCTCATGGAAGGATTAGAGTTGCCGGTTTAACAGTCTTGGAAACTAACAGTATTACATTTTAGAGATTATTGTTTGTCTTCCGTCATCTAGATCTTGATATTTTTCTATGGTGAAAGTTGAGTTTGTTTGAAAGAAAAACTATTTTTGTGTGGAAAAATAAGAGTTAAAAAGGATCGTTTTTGAAATAGTATTGTTATTTGTTTGTTTTCGCCTGTCAAATTATTATTGTTTCTGTCAGGACGAATAGTAAGTATGAAGTGCAATGCTGATGTGTGTGTGATGCAATTGGAAATAAGGAATAATTTTGGCGAATGGGGCCAGAAATTAAGATGAAAAGAATTAGGTTTTGGTCAGAGGGTAATCAATGATTTTAAAGATTGTCTTTTTGCATCTCAATTAGCGCAGACCTCTCAGCTCTGATCACTTTTATGTTTGATTTGAAAGGCTGCGGGTTGATGACTTTCAGAGAATATGAATTTCGAATTATTTTTACAACAGCAGATTTTGTATTTCCTGGCATCATACATTTCCTCCTTATCCCATGATATGTAAATATAGAAATAAGTCATAATAATTTGAATAGTGTCATAATAGAATGACATGAAAAAAAG
Source organism: Dirona pellucida (assembly GCA_030265205.1). Classification (NCBI taxonomy): domain Eukaryota; kingdom Metazoa; phylum Mollusca; class Gastropoda; order Nudibranchia; family Dironidae; genus Dirona; species Dirona pellucida. Next base: position 4,599 of record JARDUL010122047.1, read on the forward strand.
TGTTTGAATACTTTGTATTATTATCTCAATTCTCTCAGGAGTAACTTTCAGGTTTTGTTTTTTACTTTTTCTATCATTTTATCTAAATGCGGAGGTCACTTACAAAACATGCTAAGTCACTTACAAATGATTTCGAGAAAAAGACATCTGCCCTTTGCCCCTTTGATAATACTTTAAAAAAACAAGGGCAATAACTCATTTTTTGTTTTTTAAACAAAAGTGACTTAGTATGTTTTGAAAGCGACCTCAAATATTTATAACTTAAAAATTGAAATGGATCAACGCATTCACCTTTCTTAGATATATATAGGTTTTCTTCAAAAGTCTATCTTTGGGTTTAAAGACTTAAGATTATGATCTTGGTACCAATTTAGTGACAATTCTACTTATTGATTTCATTGCTATCATCGATTATTCCCCTGTCAATGTCATTGAACCATCAGCATATTGATTAGTTTTTCACAAATTCTACACTCCTTGGTTTATAACTACAAAGCAATTTTAGATTATATTTCTGATAACGAATTCTAAACAAAGCTGTTGCTTTCGCGTGTCTTTCAACTTACCATACTTCATTATTCGCTTTTTTTTAGAAACAATGAATTTCTTCCTCCATTCACTATCTACCTGTTTTTAGTCAAACAAAAATCTATATAGGCGATAGCCCTGCTATTTGTTGAATTGAAACACCTCGGCGGCCTTGTTTAAAGGTTTGTATTAAAAAAAACTCAGATTGTATATTATATATTTTATATATTACATATTATGTCTTGTGTCTAGGTGGTAAAATGACCCCAATTCCTTTCGTAGATGATGGGAATGAACATCAAGGCTTCAGAAAATTTGTTTGTTGGTCATTTGAGTGTTTTTTTGCTCACAACCAAGAAAGATTTTTTGACACTATAGGCTGATCCCCTGCTTGTCTCAATTTCCTTATCCACTGACTCCAGCTTTATGTATGTTGACCTATGTGTTGTGATGGTCTGGGCATTGGTGGAGGCCAGGCATAGAGTTGGCCCCTAAACCCCTTCGCAATTCAAAGGTGGTTGGATAACAATGATGAAAACAAAATATTCACCTTAAATTGAGAACATTTTAATGGGCTGTGTGTTGATGCAATAATAGGAAAAAGGTTTCCAGATTGCTGTTAATTAACGGTTGAGCTGTGCAATGTCAATCAAATCTGTTTGGAGCTTGTAACACAAAATTATTATGCTGTTTATGTACTCATTAATCATTAAATTAGCTACAATAACATTCCTATTATACCAAGATTACACTTTGCTTTCATGTTGAAGTAGTTAACAAATGTTTAGAAATCAAATTTACCTTCTACTTACTAGTACTTATCAACATTATTTATAACAGTAACAGAAAGATGGAATGAAAAAAACCCTATTTTAGGATTTTCATCATTTCAAAACGGGGAGACTTTTAGGCTTCTGATGTTATATATCATCAGATGCATATATATAGATATGTTACTAACATTTGCAAAAGCTACATATATCTACCTTTCACTTTCTTGATTATGTTTACTTTATTACCGATGTTAAAGATGATATGATTGAATATGTTGTTCATGGTTGGGTTGTGGCATTTTTGTTTTTGTTGTTGGCCTTCTGGAATTAAACTCATGATTTACTTTGGACAGAAATACATTAGTGTGACTTGGTTTTTGAAAATGTTTTTTTGATCGGAAATAAATTTGTGATTGTGCTATATTTTACCCTAATTGTTAATCCTATCTCCCAATACATTATACATACCAGCAACCACCAAATGTTTAGCATTAGTACGGGCAGGAGTCTGAATGCACCATGAAAAAATTGTTTTTTGCCCAATGACAATGACAGATTTTAGTTTAGTAAGTAGTGTCAAACTTCATGTTAATATTGAATTTTGGTTCCTCTGTGACAACCCTGCGACCCCTCTGAAGTATTTAAAATTTTATTTACCTTTATTTGAGACGCAGTGTTTCTACTTCTGATTATTGTAAAATGGCAGCTATAAATCTGAATATGCTACTGTGGCTCACCATGGACACTGACTCAACATAATATATATAACAGATAAATAGCAATGATAAAGCAAAAAACAAACCCCCCAAAAAAAGTCCTTGTGGGTTGCCTCAAGAGCAAGACAGTACAAGTACACAAAATCGTGGATCACAACAAACCAGGAGTTGTTTTATTCAAGTCTGATTATCTGGAAACATCTGCGGCCATAAACTCTATATTATGTTAGCACTTACTTCATTTTGGCACAAACTTGTTGCAGTGAATTATTACACTTACAACATTACATGGTTTATTATATTATTCATGTAATGTGTTGAGTATAATTCACTGCAATAGAATTTGGCCAAAATGTGCTTACAGTTAACTTATTGTCTGTGTTTTAGGCCCCTAGAGGGAGATAAAGTACTGTGTATTATGATGTGAAAAGAAGCCCATGCCTCACACCCAGAGGGAGATAAAGTACTGTGTATTATGATGTGAAAAGAAGCCCATGCCTCACACCCAGAGGGAGATAAAGTACCGTGTATTATGATGTGAAAAGAAGCCCATGCCTCACACCCAGAGGGAGATAAAGTACCATGTATTATGATGTGAAAAGAAGCCCATGCCTCACACCCAGAGGGAGATAAAGTACCGTGTATTATGATGTGAAAAGAAACCCATGCCTCACACCCATCAAGGACCCTTTACCAATCAGATATGTACCTCTATGAATCTATGCAAAGGTCCAGCTTTTCTTCATGTTCTTGTTGACTTCTGTGTGCATGAACGAGAGGAGCAAAGATATTTTGTCTTGATACCAATACCATTGGTTTTGTTATACGCCTTGTCGGAATAGCCATGTTGGGAGTACACAGCGCATGGCTTTCCACCACCTTTACTTTTATCGGGTCTAAATTTTGCTGTTCTGTTTGGACTCACTAACACCAAATTATTTCTTGTTTTTGTTTAGCGCCCGACACGCTATTACATTATTCCACATGTATTCGTAGTATTCATGAAGTTGAAGACCTCACTTCATGATAAAAGATGGGTTGATAATTATATCTCCTTACAAGTACAGACTCTACATGATTTATTCCCCCGCAAGCTGTGTCGTTCAACTCACTGGGTAGCATTCATGTAGCAGAGCAGCCTTTTAGGTGCATCACACTAACAATGTCTTTCTCTGAGAGGGAAACGTGTCAAAAGTATTTCTCAAGACTAGGACTCATCATCACTGCCATTATTTGAACCCCCGAATCTACTGACTTACCACTCTATTTTATCCAAAGTATCGCGTGAACTGAAGTTCTGATAAGTAAATTCCGGTAAACGTGTAGTTTAGCTATATTTAGTATTTTAGACCTATAGTATCGTAATTGTTCATTTATTTTCGGTCAAGTAATCATTTATATTATTTTCTATTTACTCTAACCCTATACAAACTCTAAAACTAAAACCCTAACCTTAAGGCCCTAACCTAATTATGATTACTGTGGCCCTTTAATATTGATTACGAATATGCCTACCTGATAGTCCAAATGAATAAATATAGCTAAACAACACGTTTACCGTAAATCCCATTATCTAGAAAAGAGTGAAAAAAGACATTTTATTAAGAAAGGCAAAATATGCTCGCTCGAGTAAAACCTCTTTTATTTACATCTTTACAGGTTTTTGAAATACAATATCATATTTTCAGGTTACAAACTCATACCTTGATATAATCTACATTCCAGAGTCAAATCTTTAAACGGCAGTAATGAGGAAAAAAATATTTCTGTACACAGTACTGGTTAGATCATTGACAAGATTAGTCACATAGTGCGAGTATCAGAAGGGAGACACACTAATTGAACAGAATAAATATCACTATCACTAATCATAATTTGAAACAAAAAATTATCAACACTTCCATCAAGAATGGAGATCGGGGCTGGATCGATAAGAGATCAAAAGGATGCTATGTAAATTACTGTGATTGTGATTGTTTTTTTTCTTCTTTCAAACTACAAATTCATTGCTTGAACTTGAACAATTTTTCTTTCTTTATCAATGTCCTTTCTACCTTTCGGTGTAAGGTAACTTGAACACAGGATGAAAATAATGTTAGTGTTGTGTTTTGCAAAATTCGGGTCAAGAAAGTGAAGAGCAAAACTTGTAAATATGTGACAAAAGCAGACTGAGTGAAACATGAGCCACAGTTTCCACATTTAAAGTTACTGGTACCATTCTGAAGGTGGGCTGCATCCCCTCTTTATTATTTGTTTTTACCAGTGGTAAAGTGGTTGGGAAGATATCACCATAACAATTTGGCAGGAACAGAACTGTGAGTGCTATGAACTTGTTTTGTATAGGGGTATAACATTTAATGCTCTACAAAACCATTCAAATATAGAGATGTTATTTCACATGACTGCAATCTAAAAATGTTAGGACAAAATAGCACTGAGTTATCAAGTTATTTTATTAGGTATCAAGATTTCTAATAGACAAATAGTAATGCAGATATGTGACTGAATTACATGGACAAATAATCTCAGAAGTCGTAAAAACTGTACGTCATAACGTGTGACTTATGTTCTACTTTGTCTTTCCCTGTCACAATTTACGGATCAAACCATTTTATTGTAATTTTTACACTCTTGATACATGGGTGCATACACAATTGATGGCAGTTATTCAGTTATAAAATAATGTGGGCCTGACTACATTACATGTAAAATGGTATTTCTGAATACTGGTTTTAAAATCAATAGGACAAGATAGATTTTTCTTTGCTGCATGACAACGACAACGACAATATTCAGGGGGGGGAAATGAAAATATGAGATTCTTTCATCACCATTGGTGAACATTAATCGGTCAATCCCTATTTCAGCATTGTTTGACATCTTATTTCTACTCACAATAATAGTGAAATTAGGTACATTAAATTGCCTTAATTGGGCCCTCAAGGACGCTTGGTTTTTAAGATATCAATATAATATTTTTTAAACAGACCGTAACAAGCCAAATAGCGCAGCTCCACAATGAGGGCAATGAGAGATCAATTTTTTGCCAAAGGAGAAAAAAAAAAACAATGCTGAAAGCCAGACTTGAACCCCCATCCCCATCATTGGCGTGGTTAGATATGTTAACCTTTCAGCCACCATGCCTCCAATTCAACAAGCTTTACAAAATTGAAACTAGCTAGTATGGTAAGGTTTATATTGTAATTGTGTATACAAATCTGCACAGATCATTGAGAAAAATGAATAATAAATAGTGTTTCTGCCAAAGTAGAGTAAATAAAATAATTTTAATTGGACAGCATAATAATAATAGACTTTATTGAAAATTTTGGTGAAGTCCTGACTTCCATCACAATTCACACTGCTGATAAGAAATCATGCATGCAATAAATAGACCATCTCACTAAGTTTTAAGGCACAATAATGATTTTTAGAACATATATATATCACTTTGATAAAACATGAGAAAAGGGTCACAGTGAAACAGGTGAATACTGAGCACATAAAAATCAACAACTTCAGAATCACCCATGTAGAAATGCATGGAGCAGCATTTATACTATACAAGAATGACATTTCATTCCAGAAATATGAAAAATGTGAAGTCTTTCATGGGTGCCACTTGTAAGGCTCCACGAATCATGAAAGACCCAACACAAATCTTACCAATCATGTGTTTATACCAAAAATTTCCAAATCTAAAATTAGCCCAATAAGAACAAAATCATATGGATAGTTTACCATTTTGCTCCATAGCCTATAGATTAATCTTATCCACTATAAGAAGCTACATTGATACTGCATAAAATTAATGAAAATAATAAAAAATAGAATTTTAAACAGTAATATTTTTTTTAATCCCCGAAGACTTGGTTTCTCAAGAATGGTGAATCCTGAAAAGTGGCACCTACAGCATGTGTCAAGAAACTAATTTTCTTCACCGATATCAAAATGGTTTTTAATATGGGTTTAACAAAATAATTTCTAAAATTATATAGATTATATAAATGTGATTCCTAAAATGCATAATATTTATAGTAGTATAGCACCATTATTATCATTTACAAACATTTGGAACAATATTGCCTACTTCAGATTCTGACTGTCATTGTCATGAAATACAAATCTGTTTTCTCAACAATAAACATAATATACACTCCAAAACGATTACAACCAAAACTGACACCTCATTAAGTATTTCCACAAACCCCATCCCCTGTGTGAAATGGCCATAGCACCCCTTGCTTTTGTTATAACAAAATAAATACCGCTGTCCCCAAGATTTTGTCATGATCGTTTTCGAGCGTACATATACAAAAAACTTTCATGTTCAAATCATAAGTGAAAGTGTGGTGTAGGCTTTAACTGTGAGACATATTGTGATACAAGAACAAATTGAGCAATATCTATATTGTTTGTTGATAATCATCGATATATGTTCTACTATGCAACAACTTGAAATGACAGACATAATTTTATTTAGAATCAGACACATCTAACCAAAACAGGTAAAAGGTGATTCCAACTCTGTGTTAAAAGTCTCACAAATACATGTTCATCATGTAATCCAGATGTTTATTGTGTACCACACTTGTATAAAAAAATGCTTCTGCACTAAATCATTTTTGAGCCATTGAAAGTTAGAAGTATAATTACCTGAGAAAGAATAAAAAGCATGAGACGTACGACAGTTTGATTTTTGGTGGATACGACCTTATTTGTATAATACGCGAAAAAACCATAATGAAGTTAAGATGCCAACATCTTCCAACATTGAAGTTAAGGCACTTTGACAAGAACGACAAAATCTATGAAATATTTGGAAGTCACATGTCATTAAATTGTCATATGATAGTCTCTGCCTAAGAATCAACAACCTGAGATCCCAGTTCATGTATGAGACTGCCACTACTATGAAAAGACATTTATAATTTTCAGCACATAAATTTGCACGCCTAAGAGCCTGACTGGTCAAAGAACATTTATAAAATCCGCCTAACGGCCAACTTTGAAGCTGACCCGAGATGATAACAAATTATGATTATTCACAATTAAAGGTGTAAATTAAACAACCCAAACTTTCAAAGAAACAAGAAACATTGACAAATATTTTTTCTATTGATTATGTACGCCGCAAGTAAAAGCAACAAGCATGATTTTCTCATCTTTTGAGAACCAGGATCTTAGGCGGAGACTATTGCTGTAATTTACTACAAGGATAATACTACTGTAAACCCTACAAATATAAAGAAACAGGTCAATTTGGGAAATTAGAACTGGGCATACAATACAATCCTAAACTCTGAACATGGGATTTATTCGTTATAAAAAATATACCATCCACATGGCCGATTATATTACTTAGTATTAGTAGCATTAGCCCTGCCCAAAAAAGTGCACACGACACCTGCCTGCAAATCGGGATCCAAATATATATAAATATATGCAGGTATCTTTAGTACCAGGCACTCGGTTTTAGAGAAGCAAGTACGGTAGTAATCGGCGCAGGATCTTGAATGGTGACACAAGCAACATTATTCAATTATACCAAAGGTATAGCACAGATAAAGAATGGAATGAGAGCTACCAGAAGCTAGAAATCTGAAGAAGAGGGATGCAAAGAAAGATAATGGTACAGCTTTAAGTGTAAAACAGGTTACTTGTTTCACTCTTGAAGCTTTACCATTATATTTTTTACACTCCTCTTATTATACAGATAAACAATGTTGACTATACATCATCACCTACTATTTAAGTCCTTTGTTGGTGAAGGATATTAGAATCTGATGTGCTTGCTGACATGGGTAAGGAGACAGATTTCTTCAGTTTTAATTTTGTTATAACTCTTTGCAATTTGACAACTGCCGTTGATTATTCGTTGTGTTCATTATAAGACAAGGGCCCTCTTCTTTGTTCTGTTTTTTTACACCATCAGAGAAAATGTCCGGCTCCATTAGCAACAAAGCTGATTAAATTTTGGGCACAAGAACCACCCTCTTCATCTAAAAAATACAAGTATCCACCACATATATGCTACTGCCAGATGTTAACACCTCAATTATAAATGCTGAGAAATTTTGACAAAGTTATTTTTTCAACAAATAATAGTATTTCCCCTTTCTACTATAATATAAAGCTTCTTAATTAGGCTACTTATGAGACCAAAATAGTCAAGATTTATGGTGACAAGTGTCGTCAACCATATGAAACTTGATATGACTATCAAACAATCTAACAACACTTTTGGCAAAAGGATAAATATATGGTATGACACAATTGTTTCTCTTGTTATCTTTTTTTCTCTCCTTAAAACACTATTTTTTCAACTTTTTATTTGGAGGCTTCCCCTGTTCTGTGTCATCTGATGAGTTATTATTGGGCGTTGGAGGATTGGCCAACTGCATGAGCTGAAATGATAAAAAAGTGTAATTTATTAAATGATTATTATATAATATATATACACTCAACTTCTTATTTTTGGTAGAGATTAAGAAGATATCATACCATACCATACCATTACAAGGGTTTAAGTAGGCCTAAATGGTCTTTGTCATCCTATCGCATTTGTCATTAACAATTACTTACTGATAGATACAAGCTTATTAGGTATATATGTGCTGCATATAAGCAAACACAGCCACCTATCTTAATTAGAATGAAAAAGGTAGTCAGTTAAGGTCAGTTTTTTTTACTTTTCACAATGTTATAGATAAAACTAAATTTAAAAATATTAAATTATAATGAAATACCAAATTGAAAATAATTGTTTTTTTGACAAGGTTAATACTTCTCTTATACTTATATACTTATAAAAGTTTGTGAAGGTAGTTCCACAAAATTGAAAAGAAACACAAAACCCTCAGCGACAATAGGTAGCTAGCTTGATAATTGTTGATAAAATTGCATCGTTAGTGTACAAGTCCCTAAATGGATCAGCACCTGACTATCTTGCAGAGCTTCTAGTTCTAGATATCAACTACTATCCACGTCACTCCCTCGATCTGAACAGAATAGAAGCTTCTCTTAACCTTACCAACAACGAAGACGAAACTTGTTGACAAATTGTTTTCGTACAACAGTCCAACTATATGGAACAGTCTGCTCCACGGGATAAAAAACTCCCCAAACATTAACTCCTTTAAGAACATGCTGAAAACTCATTTCTTTATAGATATCGACTTGTAAATCATTTGCATCTTCATTAATAGAGAACCCTTCTTTGTGTTGTTTATGAGAGGGAAGCGCAAAGAGCAATTTGTATTGTATTGATACGTTATATAAATTAATATCTTCATTACATTTACACAATAGGTCTCACAATTATTTCATTTTCTTTTTGTTTCAATTGATAAAATTTAAATCATGAAGATAGATAATATATGAAAGTTTTTGTGACATAGAGTGAGAGCAAAAAAATAAGTCATTAGAAAAATACACTTAGTTCACATTCACGGCAACAACAACAAAAAAACAAAAAAAAGAAGGAAAAGAAACTTACTGGGGTTCCTCCCATGGGTACGGGGATGGTTATGAACTGCTGACCTGGGAAACAAAATGAAACGGCATATATTAAAGACAAGTAGACAGAGAAAAAAAGGGACAAGTTTAGCATTCTCATCACGATAGTTAGAGACATGAAGCTGCTGATGTTACAACCTATATTTCACCAGTTCTGCATCATGTTCCTCAGTATTTTAAATTTTAAAGAAGCCCCCCCTTATTGAAGTTGCACATGTGATGCAGAACAAAGTAGTAGAGAAATATGTTCATGACACTAAATAAAGCGACCAAAGGTTTTTAATAAAGAAAGACAATATGATGTAAATAAGTGTTTTGTCCTTCATTACATGCATGCGTCACGAAATAACTGTTAGTTACAGCCTAAAATATGATTTTCCCACTCCCTCAGTCTTCATTTGCCTTGCAGATTACATGGATTTATTTAATCATTTACTATCCTTACAGTGGATAGAATATATTAGGATGATTAGATCTGGAGGAGATAGGAGTGAAGAGGAATCACAATGAGTCACTCAAATACAAGAATGACATTTGTTGTGATGCACCCACACCATGCCAATAAATAAAAATTTGACATTGTACTTGACCCATATTAATAGATAGCATCACCAGTTTAAGCATCATCTGCAGAACCCATGTGAACGTAGAGGATTAGAGCAGAGTAAACATCCTGCAAAATAAATTTACCTTTAGTAAGATTCTAACTAGGTCATTCTCTATTCTAAAGCGATCGTATTCACTAATCAGCTGAGAAAAAAAAAGAAAGAAGAATATACACAAAAAGTGAAGAGTAAAAAAATTGGTCACCATAATATGACTCACCACCCAGCTGATCAGCTTGTGTCATGGAAATGGCCGCTGGAGGTTGTGAGAAATTGAAGATGGTTCTGTCGTGTATATTCTGTGTGGGTGTGGCATAGACAACACCCTGAGGGGTGTGATACATCACTATGCCAGGGGTCATATCTGAGTGGATACAAATATTGTAACACATGTACTTTTCTAAAACACAAAAACTGTCTGTTTGCCTTTATATAAAGACCGGCATGATGGCAAAAAAGAACATTGTTTAGACAGGCTTTACTCAGAGATGAAATGCAATTCAGTCTTAACAATATTTACTGATCCTTTCTTGACCCATCATTACTTGCTGCCACTGAGTGTCGCACAATTGAAAAGAAAAATTATACGTTTGAGTATATTTCAGCCATATCATAATGAAAAGATTTGTGTAACAAGAAAATCTTCTGATGCAAAAATGCTTCAGCCAAGAAAGATTAAAATCAAAGTATGATTCAGTGATGAATTTAAGAAATAAGAGGCTTTTCATGGTATGAGAACCCTTTCACTTTTCTTTTCTCCAATTAATTTTTCTAAAAAGTTGCATATGTGGTATGGTGAATTTAACTAACATCGTTTTGTGGTTGTATGTAATTACTCTGGTGATAGAGTAGATTATATTGTGTGTGTGTGTGTGTGTTGTAAGCCGTGCGACACTGGACCTGGTTTAACTGAATGTTGGGCTGGCATCTTGTGGTTGGTGAGCGGGATGACAGAAACAAGTTTAAAAGAAACTGTGCTTCATAGGACAAGACATTCCCTTCCTTACACCCGAGTTCGGAGGTGGTCTCAACACGTTTTGTGCCAGTATCAATAAAGTTGGTTAATCTCCAATTTCTGTTGGTCTCCTGGCAGACTGGGAACCCTTTCCACACGTCCCATGTACGCGTAATGTTGGAGTAGACCCCCAACTCTATCGCTATGGAGTGGAGGCATCCTATCTCAGACTACTGCATCAAACAACAAACTTGTAATATAGCATCCTTCTTGGATGGGGTGAAAAACAGATGGTCACATGTCTACATCATACATGTTAACAGGCCTACTGCAGTCAAAAAACGTAATTTCTAAAAAAACAAAAAAAAACAAAGGGCCAATTGTGTCGATTACCCGAGCAAAATGGAAGTCAACTCAATAAAAGTCGTTCGATCACCTGCTTGTCATGGATTCTGGATACAGACAGTCTCTATTCCGCAGATATATAACAATAACCTTCACACTAACACTGTGATCACACCGGGATTAGAATGAAAGTGAAAGCTTGCAAAAATGGCACTTACTCTGCATGATGTTTATGGAAGGGGTGGAGACAGGGAGAGGGGTGTTGAGCTCTCCAGATGAGTTGGTCTGACTGTTGGATACTGCTTGTTCTACAAATATGGGGAAAAATGTTTTAAACTGTTTATCATATATGCATCACAAACTTCACAGCAAAAAATCTTAAAAAGGAAAGAAAAAAAAGGAAAAATCAAATATATACAACATAAGAGATGAGCAAAATAAAATGTTACAATGTAAAAATATGAGGTGTATTATAATTGTATAATTGAGGGGGATTAGATTCTTAAAATAAAATGTTGCTAGTTTTAACTTTAAAATCAAATTAAATGTAGAAATAAATTAAGAGACAAAAAGGAAGATGCTTTTTAAAAAGTTTGAATTCCCCTTTTAAGCAATCTTTTTAAATGAATGTGTGTGTGTGTGTGTGTGAGAAAGAAAGAGAGAGAGAGAGAGAGAGAGAGAGAGAGAGAGAGAGAGAGAGAGAGAGAGAGAGAGAGAGAGAGAGAGAGAAGGAAGTCTGAGTAGTACCGAAAGCTGCGACACGACTGAGAGCGGAGGACTTGAGGACACTGGTGGGGGCGGAGGAGGACTGTGTAATCTGGGGGATAGAGATGGTCTGGGCAACTGAGACACCTGGGGTTTGAAGCATGGAAATGGCCCCACCTGAAAATTAAAAGAGAAGCATAATTCAATTAACTGCAATTGCAATGAGCTGGGTCACCAAGGTAGTAATTATGCAAGATTTAAAAATTGTTAGTAGTCAATAGGACAAGATCGCTAGAAGGTTTTCCCCAGCAACCTGACCTTGCAATTCGGGAAGTACCGAAAACAAATCATGAGATTCCTTATTCACCATTGGAAAGTTGTTTGTCACGTTACTTTTTTACTCACAATAGAACGACCTTGGGGAAATGGAAAACCTACCCAACGGTTTTGACCTATTAAATAAACACCACAAACAACTGTGTGTACTTGTTGTTTGAAAGCAAGCTGGGAAGAACAATTGAAAACTATTCCTAAACGATTGAGACAGCTCAAACTCAAATCAATTCAAATGAACACAGCTCTGGATGAATGGAATTGGACATGTAAATCTTATATAGCAGAAGGCTAAGCAAAAACACTTGTAACTAGTCCTGGTTTTGCGTTTATAAATATTTCAGTGTATTGTCACTAACATAGCAATATGGTCTGCCAGATAATTGATATAAACGAAAAGAAGAATCTTAAAAAATAATAATAATGCTATAGCTTCATAAGTAAAACAACTAACAATAACAAAGAATATATTTTGAGTCTCCCCTTCGTTAGCTAATAAACATAAAAAGGTAGGTGAAAACAGGTGAGGTATCAACATCGATAATTCACCCTACGCTGCTATATATTGAATTGTAGTTTGTAATGTCCTCATGCGCTGAAATATTTTATAAATTAGTGTCTACTTACATTTTCATTTAATTGCACCATTCATTAACATAGAGATGTTACCCTAGACATTATTCATGTTTTTTTTAGTCTACCTTGTGAGAGGATGACTGGAATTTGCATGGTGGAAATACTGGGGGTGGTGGTTGTGCTGTTTCCACTGCTGACCAATTCTTTTTTAGTCTGAAGTGATAATGATGTTATTGGGTTGCTTGAGTCTGAAGTGACCATTTTGACAGGAACAGTAATAGCTTCCCTTTGGCCTTTTATAACTTGCTCTAAACTTGGTGGTGGTTGTTGTTGCTGTTGTTGCTGCTGCTGTTGTTGTTGTTGATGATGTTGGTGTTGAAGTGAGGGTGACGGCTGGACAGTTACAACATGAGTTCCAGAAGGAAACACAGGTTTACCACCAACTTCAAAATTCTGAGAAAAAAAAGAAAGAAGATATTCAGTTTGAATAGTTTTTCACAGAACAAATAATGAACAAAATTACAAATGATTTACCAATGTGGCTAAGTCCACCATTCAAATGTTTGCTAAAAACATTGAATCACCACTTATAAAACAATAAATCTTCAGTGGAACAGTTACCAAGTTCTTCATTGAAATAATTTGATGAGTTAAATTAAATTGGGAGGGGCAAGGGTTTGTGAGGGAGTTGGACAAACAAGTAGATCAAACACAAAAGATGACTTCATCATCTCTTTCAAAAAAAGTTTTAAGATTTGTGCAAAATACTGTAAGTAAACAGAGAAAAATGATTCAGATGGGTCTGTCCACTTTGGATAAATCGTTGTCGCATAATTATCCCTATAAAATCAAATAGACAATGTTAGTTAAATTCTTCTATCAAAACATCAAAGTGGTCAATAACTCTTAATTTTGGAAATGCAGAAAATAATGCAAAAATAAAAATGCTTAAAAAAAAATATCATATTTTCAGTAACCGAAAAAAAAGTAAAAAAGTTTCACAGTAGTAACCGATACTCACACAAAAAAAGAATTTCACCGTAACTAATCTTTACTTTACTACACGAGAAGTTCTTCATAAAACGCTCGGTGAAAAATCCAAGGCATACCTTCTGGTCTTCTTCCCCTATTACACATGAAAGATCTGTCTCTTCAAAACCAGAGGGATTCATCCTCTGTTCAAGAGAATTTCCTGACATGGTTCCAGGAGGAGGATCAGGAGAATTAAGACATGTCTGGATAAGGGCCTTGCCGCTCTCACTGGTGATCATAGGCTGGAGTTTACGAGTAGCAAATGTGTACACATGACCCGTTTCACTGGCAACCAGCAGCATTACTTGTGTTCCTGTCAATGTGGATAGCTCGTAGGCCTAAACATTAGAAAAATACAGAAAAAAAATGTATAATATAATTTCCATTCGTTACTATCATTATTATTATTATTAATATTATTATCATTATTATTTATTATAATTATTATAAGCATATAGAGGCTATATATTATTATATTCAAACACAAAATTTAATATAAATAGCAAAAATCACCACTCCTTTGTGTGGATAAAGTCAACAATAATTGGTCCATACATTTGTATCATCTGGTGTTTAATTACTTGGTGAGTTAGCAATAATGTGTTGTGTGTTATTATTAATTTTTTAAAGAGAAGTTTTGTAAGAGCCATTCATCATATGAAGCTAATATAAATAGGATTATAATTATAATACAGATGTCAGACATCAAATCATAAAACAAAAAGAAAGAGGGGGTGGGGGTGGGGGTTGAGAGAGAGAGAGAGAGAGAGAGAGAGAGAGAGAGAGAGAGAGAGAGAGAGAGAGAGAGAGAGAGAGAG
>JARDUL010122048.1:0-11005 GCA_030265205.1 Dirona pellucida
CCCCTCTATCCATTTTTTATTTGTATTTTCATTGTATGTTCGTATGATAAAGGGGAAACCCGAAACATCAATTTAATTTAATTTGTCTCCTTTTAAAGCCTTCTTTATACACCAGTATTGCTTAATTTGAACAAGCAATTAATAATTTTCACTTTCACTGACTAGTCATTATTTTCACATCTAATTTTGAATTCGCTTGATAATGCTGAACACACCTTTTGTTTTGAGGGAAGAAAATCGTTCCACAGACCTAGCAAATGGGTAGAAGTATTTTTTTTTGCAATGATTTTAATAAATATAAATCTTTGTGAGATTTTACTTGTACCGGTAATGGAATTTTAACTCATTCTACTTTCGTCACAACCAGAATGTCAGACCAAGATGGAGAGTTGGTGGACCTAGGTGGTACCACAGTAACAATGGATGCATCCATGGACTCTGGCTTGGCTTCTGTTGGGGATGTTCATGTGGATGGAACTACAGAAGTTATTCAAGGTATGTGATTGACAATAGTCTTCTTTCACCTCATGATCAATACCTACTGAAAGTTTTACTGCTGCTCTATTTACAATCATTTCCTCTCTATTGGTTTCTTCTCTTTGTTTAAAAGAATGCTCAGTGCACAGTTTCTTTTTATTTTCAGCAATCTCTGTACGGTTTTCTTTTCTCTCTTTTAAAAAGAAATGTTTTGTCTCAGTTGGGCATACCATTAAAATATTTGGCAATCTTTCTTTTACTCAAAGATGACCAAACTACGCTTTGTTTCTGCTTTTTTTTTAAAGATACAGTGTCACCTTAAAATGAGTGATTGGTGAGTTTTGTTTTTCAATTTTGATCCATCCTCATGTCCATCTTCATCCATCAATCCTCTTCTCTCCATCTTCATCCATTCTCATCTTCTTCCATTTTTTTCTCCATCTTCATCCATCCTCTTCTCCATCTTCATCCATCCTCTTCTCCATCTTCCAGGGGTGTCAATTTTTCCGATTTATACTTTTTTCTTGGTCTGATTTTAGACTTTTTGCTTTTTCATTTGTTAGTGGCAAACTTAATCGTCATAGTCTCTCATAGTCTTGCTGATTTTTTTTTAGTTTTCCATTTACACCCCTGATTTTCATCCTTCTCTTCTCCATCCATCCATTTTTCCATCTTCAGATGTGCATCACCATTTTTTTTCTACTTTGTTTTTTTCCTTATATCCATGCTGTTAAATTTGAAGCATATTTTTTCCCAAAAAAATTAACATGATTGTCTTCTTTTTTTTCTTTCTTTTTTCTATTTTCAGTATCAGACAACTGTGTAGACCAAGACAGAAGGCGAATCCATCTGGATAGTGATGGGGATTTGGAATTTAGCACAGATGTTATAGGCAAGATAAAATCAGGTAATCTATATCTTTCTGGTGGTTTTGGAATTGTTAAGTTTTGCAGAAAAGTAAATTTTTACTGCCCACCAATGCAAGCTACAGCCCTAATTAGATTATAGAAAAAAATATTTTGGGGTACATTAGTGTTAATAACCACTTGGATTTGGGAACGTTTAGCTTTTATATACAAATTTTATTTTTGATCATTGCATGTCATTGTCATGCATACATCATTAATACAAGCAAACAAAAGCAATAGCCACATCACCACAGATAGATGATAAATAAAACATAAAAACTATCAAGGTGAGGTCCATTTGAACCCACATGCCAGGTACTGTTGGTCAGAACTGACTGATTGTGAATACAGGCGTTGACCTTGTTCGATCAGGAATATATATATGCAATTTTTTTGGTCTTTTTAGAAAATTGTGTGGATCACCATCCCAGTAAAAGAATGCGCCTGGACAGTGATGGTGAATCAGAACTTAATTCAGAACAGTCTTTGAAGGTAAGAAAGGAAGAAAAAAAATCTCTTGACATTCGTTTGATCCTCGATATTTTCTTATTTGAATTGGCTTTAAAAGTGCCCGCCCTTTGATTTGCTGATTTGAATTCTATGTCAGTGTAATACTAGCTTCTGAAAAATCAGTTATTCCGATCTGATGACTTTATTTAAACTAAATCATCTTCAGTTCAGTAGAAATAGTAGGAATGGTATGGCTAGTACTTGGGGGTAGTAAGTTCCTTTGTTGTGAACTGATTTGATCTTACTTGACGGTTGTGTTTTTAGTTTTTGATGGGCGCAGTAAAATTTTCTTTTTAACGCGAGTGGGCACACTCTATCCATACCATTGGTAATGTCTTTGTTTCAAAATTTATGACATGGGTGCTCAGGTCCCCCCAGACACAGATGTTGAAAGGGGCTTGGTGCGAAGAAAAAAGGCAATTTGTGACAATTTAATCTCAGTATGAGCAGTACTGCTCCAAATGGTTAGTTATTATTGATTTGAATACACTATCCTCTTTTGATAGTTTGTAAGAGGATTTATATAAGTGGCCATGTTTGAAACATTTCATTTCAAATGAACTTTGAGCGCGAGTATATATTGAAATCACTTACATCAAATGATATCAAAAGTGATATAGCAGCAAAGTATAGAAAAAATGATCCACCTTTTGTTTTGATCCTTCCACGTCCAGCAAATCTTGTTCAATATTAACAAGGCCATCTGTCTTCGGCTTGATGGAATGGAAAATGCCATAGAATTGCTGGGTGGTCGTACAAAATCTGTAGAGGACAAGCTTGACCAAATCTTGGCGTGGTCACGGACAGTGCAAGCTGGTACAAGTCTCACAACTGCTACAGCTCGCAAAGGGTATGTTTACTTAGTCACGGGTAGAGGTAATCTCGAATAGGATGTTTGTCTCCATTCATATGTTGGGGTTTGTTGGTTTTTTAATTTTAATATTATTTTAAAATAATTGTTTACTTTATTCTTTGTGTTTCTTCAAGTTTTCAAATGGTCCTTTCTCATGACAACAAACCTTACTATTGTAATTTAGTGAAAGACACTGATTTTGAAAAATAGTTTGTTGAATCCTTCCATATAATTCTAATGCATTTCCATGTTGTGAGGAACATTACACTCAATGAATAGCTTTTACTTTTTCCATTTCCTCAGGGCTGTGATTGTAGGCCTCCCACAAACGAAGTCAGAGCCAGGTAAATGGTTTGGTGAGCTGGTGAATAATTTTGTTCATTAATTCATAACAATTATGTACATTAATTCATAACAATTATGTAATATTGAACAAAGAAATTTTAAGTAAAAGAAATTGTCTGATGTGCTAAATAGCAAAGTAGGCTATTGTAAAGGATTCTTCATTTGTGACTCGTTTTTTTATGAGATCTTTGTTTGGATTTGTTATTAGCATGGCCTTGTTGATTTTGAGATGATTGCATTTTGAACTCTTTTTTTTTAATTGTTCCCCTCAGGTGAAATTGGTATGGACAACTCGATATCTGGTCTGGGCCCAAATGTTACTCTCATTACTTTGAACACAGAAGGTAAATACATTTTTTTTTAATGTAAATAAGAGTCATTGTTTGCTTATTGCTATTTTGTTTTGTTGCCCAAAGAAACCCTTTAAAAAAACTAAAATGCTATTGGATTATGTAGCTGTTGAAAAGGTGTAGCGCAAAAAAACCAAAAACAATGGATTGCAAAATAAAAAATTTCACGCTTATTTTTTCCCCTATCTTTTAACACAGTAACATTCAGAAAAATGCACAAACACACATATGGCTGGTAGATTTTAATTCTATATTATTTCCTGAAAATAATTATATTTGACAATATATACATGTATGACATTTTATGTGGTAAAAAGAACAATGTTTATTATGTCACCCCGTGTCAAAATCGTGAATCAGAGAGAGGCTGGGAAATTTTATAAAATATGCTGGGACCGAATCAATTAAAGATATTAATTATCGGTTCCTCGCTCCATATTTTTTTCTGATTTGGACTGATTTATTTTATTTTATTAATTTTTTTCCCTCAATTTACCTGAGCAGAAGATTTTCCAAACGGAACATGGCTTGGAAATGAACACAATCCTGAGATGAGGGTCCGAGTTCCAATCACACCTAGGTAAATGTTTTGTCTCTTGCACTTACCTAATTGATTTTCTGTTGTGCTTAGCTTGTATGAATAATTTTACCTGTTATTGTTTTAATTTTTTTCCTAACTAAAATCCATTAGATCTATAAATTCATATTGATCAGAGTCCTGCTTAGACAGTGATGCAGCTTTTCGAAGGATCTCAGTTGTAACTGTAACTAATCAAGAACTAGACAGGGTTGTCTTTTGTTGAAATCTGAAATGCAAAATAGGACATGAGACTAGTGACAAGTCTCAATCGGTTTCTTTGTTTCACTGACTCTTGTCTATCTTAGAACAGAAAGCTCGACACAACGCACATTTCAAGTGAAACTGCTAGTTTTTTCGTGGCAACTTGGTTTCATTTCAATCTATAGTTGTATCTTACCATTAAGAATATTAGGACTTTATTTTTTTGTATATATATATATATTTGTTTGTTTGGTTTTTTTTTTATTCATGTGTTTTATAACAAGAATATAATTGGATTGGTTACATTCCCATCTTTTTCCTCAGTGATTTGCTCCATGTCCACTCCAATTGCCGAACTGCTGAGAAAATGGCTCTGACATTACTGGATTACCTTTTTGATCGAGACACTCAAGCCAATTCCAACCTATCTGGTCAAGGCAAGCATGGGAAGAAGCAGCTTGATCCTTTGATGATATACGGCATCAGATGTAATAATCCTCTTACTTTATATCAATGCTTTGTTAATAAGTATTTCAGCTGACTTATATTTGTCCAAATTAAAATAGTATTCGTTGAGGGGTAAAAAATTGTCATGTAATTTGTTTAACAAGAAATAACAAAGTATGTCTGTAATGTGGAAGTAAGACATTGATATAAAGATGATGTGAGTGGTTTTCTTGTTAAACATGGTCATTTGTTTTGGGGGCTTTTTTTTTTTGCATTTTTCGGGGGAAATGTACACATATCTAAAGAAATCTCTCTCTCTCTCTCATTAGATATCAAGGTCACTTGTTACCTCCTGATTAACTTGTGTTTGTTTATTGCTATATATTTTTCAGGTCATTTGATCCATCGTTTTGGAATTACAGAGAACGATTGGCATCGTATCAAACAGAATATTGATTCAAAATGTCGGACTGCATGGAGGCGGCGAGTGCGAGGCATGCCTTTGACGGTAAAGGCCTTCCGAGGCAAAGCTCCCCCATCTTATGTCAACATAGGAACACATCACATCGGAGATTTAAGTGGGGGCAGTGATGAAGATTCTTTGGGTCAGGAGGATGGGGAACAGTTACACATTCATCAGGTGATTGTTGTGGCTTTTATTTGTTGAACGTAACTCAATTTAACAGGAGTTTACTATTTACCAGTGTCTTCATCGTTCTTGAAGATAACAAGAAAAAGTATTCATGCTCTTTTGGTATTAACTTCTATTTTATTACATATAAACAAGTTTTTAAGATTACATATTGTATTATTTTAATCATTTTTTATTTTATTTTTTACACTGACAGCAAGCTACAGAGGCAGATATTCAAGCAGCCTTAGCTATGCAGGGCGAGGGACTGCAAGCTGGCGAAATCC
Source organism: Dirona pellucida (assembly GCA_030265205.1). Taxonomy (NCBI): domain Eukaryota; kingdom Metazoa; phylum Mollusca; class Gastropoda; order Nudibranchia; family Dironidae; genus Dirona; species Dirona pellucida. The sequence goes on from JARDUL010122048.1 coordinate 5,590, forward strand.
AAATACTCCACGCCACTCCAGAACAGATCTCACAGTTACAGCACGCTCAACAGATTCAAATCTTTTCAGGAGATCAAGTCATAGGGGTAAGTTCTTCCTTCATTATATAGTTAGGTTTTTTTTCTAGCAATTAATAAATTTTTCTTGAATCAGAAAATTTTCCAAACAGGATACATGGCTTGGAAATTAGCACAATACTTTATTTCAAGAGGAAATCATGAATTTCATGTTTGATTTTTAGAAATTTTATCTTAGGAGAACAGTCAACTCATGAAATTGAAAACTTTACAATGCGATGCATAGTGATAGGTGACACAAACACTGATGATATTAGAGTTAAAATGTCAATTGACCTGATGACATGTCCAAAACAACAATTAATAGTAATTTATGTGATTCTTTTACCAGCGTTTGATTTTTTTCTAAAAATAGTGGGGTTTTTTTGTCTTGTCACGTATTTCTTTTTCAAATTGGTGATTTATTTTTTTTCTTCTCAAGTTTGTCATGATTTGGTTGGCTCCGGTAGGATGGTACTTTTTTCAGGAAAGGGGGGGGGGGGTATTGTTTAGAATTTGATAACCTCTCTTTTAACGAAAACTTCATACCCACAGTTGAGATTGTATTTTTCTATGGAACACAATAAACAATGTTTATTATCTGCTCTCACCCTCTCTCGCTCTATCCAGCAACTACAAGCCGGAGACATGCTGCCAGACGGAATCCAAGTTGCGACCATGACGACAGATTCAGGGGAAGTCCTCCAAATTCAAAATGCAGTCCCGGTAGATCCAGAAACGGGCACATGATGTCGGAGACTCCCATACTTGGTGGGCTCTCTAGAACAATGATATTGTGCATTTTTTAGAATGTCACATAATAGAAAAACTGGATGAGCGAAGAGCAGTCACTATAACATCGGTGGAGTTGTTTACCAGTTCAAAAATGGCTTCGTCTGCAGTACTAAGGATGCTTACTAGGGAAGTTGTTTTAAACCATGGATTTGTTTTAATATTTCCACAAGTAATACTACTACTACAGCTATGAAACAAACGGATGTTTTGTTGGGGGTTTGTTTTTTTAGGTTTTTTATATTTTGTTTATTGACTTTAGAGCTTTTTAAAGATATCCAGCAGGTTAAATCACTGAATTCGTGGACAGTGTAGACCACACCAACATTCCCGTTGGTTTGAATATGAAGTTCAACTTCATATTATTAGGCCCATGTAAGGAAAGATCAATTTAAATATATATATTAAAAGGATGCTGTCTCGCTCAGGTAGCTGATGCCTGGAAGTGGTCTAGTAAGTGGGCCAATGATGCTTTGGATTTGTATTGTTCATTTTCTTATTGAGGCCCATAGAGCTGGTGCTTATTCCAGTTTCTGCAGCATGAAATGGACAGACAATTTATCACCGTTCTGGACAAGACCCTGGCCTAACGCGGATTACTTCCCCACTGGTGCCCATTTATACACCTGGGCAGAGTGAGGTAATTGTAGCTAGTTTCTTGCTCAAGAATAGCAACAAGGTGACGGGTAGGATTCAAACCCTATAACTTCGCCATGAGAGCTTACCATCTAACCACTCTGCCATCTCCCCTCCTTAACTAGTAAAGTTAACATCAAAATCCAGCTAGTCATTGAGAAATGAAGGTAAAGGGAAAACTTTACCAGCACATAGCTTTCTTCTGATAAGACTAAGACTGCTCATGTAACCGAAATCTTGTCAATCCTTGTTTTCCTACAGTTAAATAGCCCTGCCGTGAGAGCTTGAAATAGCACTGAGGTAGCTGTAGTCTCAGCAATCCTTACATGTCGGCTTTCCGTTGTAATAATTTGGCCATATAATTTAATCTGGCGTGTGCAAATGACGTGTATGTTATGTGCCTAGCCACTATTTATTTATGGTAGACGGAGGTGAAGCTAAATATGTGCCATTGGAGATTTCAATTGTGATAAGCGTCTCCAGATGTTCACCCAAAGACCAGCAGACTGAGCGAACTCGACGACTCTAGGATTATGCTAAAATGTGTTCTACTGACAAAGCAGGTTCCTAGACAGTAAATGGGGTTTACTCATTACAATTTTAATTGCTACCCTTGTTATGTGTTGTTTTTAACAAGCTCACTTACATTCTGAAGCAAGATCTAAAAATGAATGTTAATTAGGTAATTAATTATAATTGTAAGAAAGATTAATTCATTAGAATTAGAATTTTCTTTCATGTTTTAAATTTGAATTAGTTGAGGCACTGAACCTTTTAATGGATCATGTGATGTGCTGAATGAAATATTATTTTGAGTGCCTTGGACTCGAGGACTTTTGGGGGTTAAATAGTGATTTCATTATACTTTCCATATTTTATTTATAAAGGAAGCTTACTTATTCCATTGGGTTCCACCTGGATAATTATTGGGCACTTTCTGTGTTTTGCCCCATTCCGAGAAGGCTATTGTACTGGGTGCGCTACCCACAGAGCCAGGCAACATGGGCCACATATTCTGGACTCGAACTCGGCACCATTCGTACATTTCCCATCAGTGGGACCGCTAGCAAATTCAAATGCTGACAAAAATACTACTTCTTTACTAATACTAATATCGATTGCTGTTACTGTCGTTAGTACTATTAATATTAAACTACTATTAATACTACTGCTGCTGCTGCTGTTTTTGTTACTACTACTACTACTACTAGTAGTAGTAAAAAGCAGTTGTAGGAGATCTAGTTTTCTCCTCCCGTGTTTCCCAGAAAAGCAACAGAACACAATTTTTAGAGTCAGTAAAGGCAAAGGCCATGTGAAACTAAACTGCAGAATATAGTACAATTATTTTGTTTCTCATTGTTCCCTATAGTATCTGGCCGAGGACAGTGTTCATGCAGAAGGCATTGATACTGATACACAGATCCGGGTAAAACATATCAAGGTTAAGTGCAAGTCTGTGCCCAGCCAGTGCACATGACCTGATACAGAGCTGGGCAATCTATGGATAAAGATTATTAAGACAAGCAGGCGATCAGCCCACTGCACAACAATTATTTAATAATTTAAATCTTCTAGTTTAGGCAGAATCCTGGGTCAGATGGTTTTACAGGTGGAATCCAAGGGGTAGTAAGCACTTCCTATTAGAATTTTATTTATTTATATATTTCAATTTTATATCAATTGGGAAAGCAATGAATTGTTTCCTTTTAAGATGTAAGTGAAATCACCTTTTTGAGTTGTCATGTGTTGTATACAAAAGAACAGTATTCATTTCTTTTTTTTTCTTTTCTTTTCAAACTATTGTTTGGAAAATATTTTAACAAACATGTAGGAATTTTAATATGTAGTTGAATTTTTATTAATGATTATATTCAGTGATGAAATATTCTTCCTATGACATGATTGAGCATCCATTTTGGTACCTGTTTTATTTGCCACCAGTATTGATGTTATAAAATGATGATATAATGCATTTTTTGTGAAGGTGCCAATAAAATAAATGGCCAATTTTTATTTCCTTTGTGGATTTTATGCTTTTTTTCTGTGCATCAGATTATTATATTTTGCTATGGAATGCTGGTGGAGTGGGCATTGATGACGACAATGACAATAGTTGAAATTGCATAAAGCAACGCAGAGCTTGTACTTCGTAAAGTAGACAAAAATAATAGAAGAAAATGGGGGGGGGGGGGGGATCGATTATTAAAGGTTAAGTGACAAGACTTTTTATGACGGATGAGACTGGTGCCATTACTTCATTACTGTTGTTACAGTCTCTGGTTTAATTCGTGCCGTCTGAAATGCTAGCTAGCCAGCCGTATAAAAACAAGAATTTGGCAGTATACGTTTTGCGGGTCCCACTATCCTCTCCTCTTCAGGCAAATAGTAACTGTACTGTCACTGTTACCTCCCTTATATCATTGCCCACAGCTCGTAGAGCTTATGGAGCAAATGGCACAGGATTATGATTTCTGCTCATCGCCATTTTCTAGCCATATCCAGTCTATGAAGGACTCATTACTGAAACTGAAACCATTTATTTCATTGCAGAATGAGATTGTTGTTTGCATCATTATTAAGAGAAAATGAAAATACAGCTGTACCCACATTATCAGCAACCATTACCTAGCGTGAGAAACATCGGACGCCAGACTTCTCTGGTAGAGAGACACCTGGTGCCTTTATCATTTACAAAAAGAGACTATACAGGGTATTATTGGTTCGTAGTCAGAGACACCCTTTGAATGGTGTATCTTGTCACTATCGTAATAAACAATGCGTTTCACAGCCTCGTTTATTTACTCTATAATAATTAAAGACAAATACTGACTGTCACTCCCATTTACCCGAGTCTCTTGGTACGTGGTGCTTAGGCCTACGTCATTCAGCACTATAATAAATATTTATATAATGTGTTGCATCATCAGGAAAAGAAAATACCCGCACTTTATTAGCAGCCATTATCTAGCGTTAGAAACATGATATGACTATGTTGTTAGGTTTTCCTCTGTAAGAGAGACACCTGGCTTATTTATCTTTCTTTTACAAGAAAGAGACTGCACAATGAATGTCACATAAATAGAAAATACCCTTTGAAAAAGTATTTTGCAGGCTATTGTAAGTAACAATTCGTTTCAAGTCTTGATAACAGCTAGGGACAGCAAACGAAAATCACGGCACAAAAAAACCGCCATAAAACATTTAAATTTCATACGTTTCTCTTGGTAAAACGTGGTGATAATGATATTGTTGACGAATCATTTATTCCACTTTTTAAAAAACAGAAAAGTGTACACAATGGTGATCAAATTCTATAATAATAAACCCAATGGTCGTCGGTGTCATTTTAAAATTCTTTTGCTCCCCTGTGCAAACTCCCGGAGAGCACACTCGATATAACGCGCTATTGTCAATTGTCATCCTGCAGTCTTGTGTATGTCAACACGTCTCTGAAATTTATAATACAGTGTATTACAATAAATGTTATAGAAATGCGTCATCACGAGTGAATACCTACGAGCCGACATTGTCGACAGATCCATTCATTCATACTCCCTCCATTGTCCGTTTCTCTTGGTAAAACTTTATGCGAGTACGTAATAGTAAGAGTAATATCGAGGGTCGCAACGTAAACTATTGTTACTCAATTTTTTACGAAATTTAGATATTTGGCACAATCACAAAGTTAGCCCCATACACCTTGCATGTTGTGACAAAATATTAGTCATTTGATTGATAATTAAAAAGTTATTCTAATTAATTAAAGTATGGTAACTCAACGTCGTGAAATTGTCACGCGTATACTCGGAGTTACAATAGTATACGCGAGATATCCTGCCTCCAATGCTGGAGATACGATAGTTTACGTCCGTGAATCTTAAGAACTGATTTTTGTCAAATTCAAAGGCGTCTTACATCATTGATATTGATTA